>CM046371.1:14211488-14227286 GCA_025413025.1 Ficus hispida | reverse complement strand
GATTTACGAGCATCACCCCCAACATTCAATTCGTCAACATGAGGTGGAAGTTGAGGGCAACGAGTAATAGGAGTTGAAATTCTCAGATTTCTCTCATCATCAATTTGCATGGCCTCATCACTCTGTGCACCCACTCTGGAGTATTGGCCGTCTATGTGGTTGCTTTCACCCAGCTCCGGTGGCGTGACGTCAGCCGCAGTATCATCCAAAACGTCGACGGTAATAGGAAATTACTAAGCACATGAACATCCTTCTTCTTCAATTGTATATAGAATTTAACGTCATCATCACACTGTATCCTGACAAGAGGCATACTAGGGTGAACACCGTATCGCATGACTATAGTATTGGTTGGGACCCTCATACCGATTGCCCGTCTGACCAACTCAATAAGACCTCCGTATGTTGCCGTCTCGGGCACCAATATTCCCTTCATTTCTCCACCGATGTAACTCAATGTGCCGTCCCATCGACCATTATACTTGATGAAAACACAAACGTCCTCCATTTACTGTAAAACTACAAACAATTTTCCTGTCAAAGGGTTAAATACAAATTTCAAAATGAGGAACAGTTACCAAGCAAGGTAGGATGGCTTATGTCGTAGATCTGGTCCACAGAAACGGAGTTGACGCAGATCTGGCAGATTCGGCCGGATTAACAGAGTGAAACAAGATGTGGAAGGATTTTTAATACTGGGAGACAGTTTCGATCAATGGGTAATGGTCCACGGATGATTTGCGAGGATTGGGTGGGAGAAAATCAACGAAACTAGAGACGAAAAATTAAAATTTTCTATGTTCAGTTGGTTATATACTGTCGCTATGGATGTGGAGGGAATGGAGTGAGGATGGCGGCTAGGACGAAAATTTTCAGCTTAGGGTTGGCTGAGGGCATATATGACTTTATACATACCCAAAATTGTATGGTGACGTGGCAAAAAAAAAATGGTCATAATGGTTGTGACCGGGTGGTCATAATGGAAATGACCACGCTAAAAAATAGTGAAATAGTTCGACATAAAAAAAATTAAATTTAAAAAAAAAAAAAACTGGTCATAATGGTTGTGACCGGGTGGTCATAATGGAAATGACCACCGCTAAAAATAGTTCGACAAAAATCTCGAAAAAATAATTAAAAAAAAAACTGGTCATAATGGTTGATATGATTGTGACCGGGTGGTCATAATGGAAATGACCACCGCAAAAATAGTGAAATAGTTCGTCATAAAAAAAATAAATTTTTAATAAAAAAAAAACTGGTCATAATGGTTGTGACCGGCTGGTCATAATGGAAATGACCACCGCTAAAAATAGTTCGACAAAAATCTCGAAAAAAAAAAAAAACTGGTCATAATGGTTGTGACCGGGTGGCCATAATGGAAATGACCACCGCTAAAAATAGTTGGACAAAAATTTCGAAAAGAAATTTAAGAAAAAAAAAAAAACTGGTCATAATGGTTGATATGATTGTGACCGGGTGGTCATAATGGAAATGACCACCGCTAAAAAATAGTGAAATAGTTCGACATTAAAAAATTAAATTTTTAATAAAAAAAAACTGGTCATAATGGTTGTGACCGGGTGGTCATAATGGAAATGACCACCGCTAAAAAATAGTTCGACAAAAATCTCGAAAAAAAAATTAAAAAAAAAATAAAAACTGGTCATAATGGTTGTGACCGGGTGGTCATAATGGAAATGACCACCGCTAAAAATAGTTGGACAAAATTTCGAAAAAGAAATTTAAGAAAAAAAAAATGGTCATAATGGTTGTGACCGGGTGGTCATAATGGAAATGACCACCGCTAAAAAATAGTGAAATAGTTCGACATAAAAAAATTAAATTTTTAATAAAAAAAAACTGGTCATAATGGTTGTGACCGGGTGGTCATAATGGAAATGACCACCGCTAAAAAATAGTTCGACAAAAATCTCGAAAAAAAAAATTAAAAAAAAAAAACTGGTCATAATGGTTGTGACCGGGTGGTCATAATGGAAATGACCACCGCTAAAAATAGTGAGACAAAAACTCGAAAAAAAAATTTAAGAAAAAAAAAATGGTCATAATGGTTGTGACCGGGTGGTCATTATGGATATGACGATCGCTAAATAATAGGGAAAAAAGTTCGACAAAAAATAATTTTAATTATATAAAACAAAAGCGTGGTCATAATGGTTGTGACCGGGTGGTCATAATGGATATGACCATAGCTAAATAATAGTTAAAAAGTTCTTTTAAAATAAAACAAACGAAAATTTTTAATGCTTTAAAAATAAAAATTAAAAGAACTGGTCATTACGGTTATGACAAGGCGGTCATAATGGTTATGACCATTGATAAAAAATAGTAAAAAATGTAAAATTCGAAAAAAAAAAAGCCAGGTTATGGTCATAACGGTTATGACCGGGTGGTCATAATGGTTATGACCTTTACTTAAAAATGACAAAAAGTTATAATTTAAAAAAAAAGAAACTTTCGATGGAAGTTTCTCTCTGTACATGGAAGTTTATCTCTGTAAATGGAAGTTTCTCTCTGTAAATGGAAGTTTCTCTCTTTACATGGAAGTTTATCTATATTATATGAAGCTTCGGGTTTCAAAATGGGTGGGGGGGCTAGGCGGAAATAAGTTTTCAGTTTTCTCTCTCTAGATTTCAGTTTTCTCTCTCTAAACCACTGTACATGGTGGTTTGAAAAAAAAAAAAATCTTTTTTCGGCCATGCGAGGGAGAGAGATTATTTCGTGGGTAGGAGATGAGGGTAATCCTGTACTTTGATATACATTAAATGCTACTGGGCCCCACGGTAAGTGCTGAAATTGAATAGAACAAAAAGTGCTGCTGTTTTTAATATTATTTTTTTCAGAGGTGCTAAAAGTGAAATTAACCCTTTATTTTATTCCATTACGAAAATTAATTTTGGGTTGAAAATGCATTTTATTTTGTTTTAAAATGAAGTTTGAATGTACAATTAAAATGTCACATTGAAAAGTAATTAATAATTTCATTAATGAAGATTAGATAGATGCTGAACACTTTCATTTGAGAAATCGGTTTTTTTTTTTTTTTTTACCAAATTATAATAAACCATAATGTTTGTACCATTTTTTAATAAACCATAATGTTGTATCATTTTTTAAATGGGTACAAAATTTTGGTTCAGAATTCAAAGTAAAAAAAAAAAAAAAACTAAAAAACACTATATTGAATTCAGTTCAAATATCCAAACAAACAAGCAAGTCTTTTTTATTTTAATTTTTTTGAATCAGTTTCTTCCCTTAATATCTTGCTTGTATTAAATTTTTATTTGGGAGAATGAGCCAAATGGTATTTTGAAAATAGTATAGAAAATTATAACATAAAATTTTAAACACAGTAATAAATAGAACAATCAGATTTATTATCACACACTAAAATAAAATATCGCTAATCCTTCCTTCTCTCTCATCTTCTCTCTTTCTTTCTCTAACATAAAACTGTGAACAATTATCCCATCGTCGGACCTTGCATGCCATCCTGTCACCAGACCGAACACTCTTCCCCTAGCTAGATGCTGCACTTGCATTTTGTTCACAAAGGCGAGGGTCGGTGATAACTCTACAAAATAGAGTTACTTTACCACTTTTACATATCTAAATTGGTTATATTCTTGAGAATTTTAATTATTTTAAGTTAATTTAGTTTAATTTTACTTAATTTTAATTTAGAGTAGTTTATTTTGATTTATTTTATTTTGTGTAATTTATTGTATTTATATTAATATTAGTTTTAATAAATTATTATTTATTTTCTCCTCTAAATAATTGTTTTTGTCATCAATTAGGTGAGGGTGGGCAAAAAGGGAATTTTGGACTCAAATTAGGCTCAAAACGGTCATCAAATAGCCTAAAAAATAGGATTAAAATTCGAATTATATTCACCACTAGTCAGAGAGTGTCATGCGTCCCACTATAGCAGAGTTTGTGATCCTATGCTGTGCATTCCATCGAGCTCGCGTGCACTTGCGAGTTTGTCCCAACCACACCTCGCCACACGATCAAGAAAGGAGATATCCCCAAATCAGCCTTCAGAACTCGTTATGACCATTATGAGTTTGTGGTCATATCATTTGGGTTAACCAATGTTTCTGTTGCTTTTATGGACCTGATGAATAGAATGTTCAAGGAGTTTTTAGATAAGTTTGTGATAGTACTTATCGATAACATTCTTATTTATTCAAAAACTTGAGACAAATATTAGGAGCATATAAGGACAGTTTTGTAGATATTGAAACAACACCAGTTGTATGCCAAATTCTCTAAGTGCGAGTTTTGGTTGGATTGTATGGCATTCTATGGCCATGTGATTTCTAAAGATAGCGTTATGGTGGATCCTATAAAAATTGAGGCCGTTAGCAATTGGAAGAGACTAACCAACACAAGTGTGATAAGAAGTTTTCTTGGTTTAGCAGGATATTACATGAAATTTGTAGCTGATTTTTTGAAACTTGCCATACCGCTTACAATACTTACCCGAAAAGGAAAGAAGTTCGAATGGACAGAGGACTGCGAAAAGAGCTTTCAAGAGAGCTAAAGAAACGGCTCACAAGACCTCCAATCTTGACGATTCTGGATGGGGATGAAGGTTCGTAACTTACAATGATGCTTCCAGAATGGGACTTGGTGCAGTCTTGATACATAATGGAAAGGTAATTACCTATGCTTTAAGGCAATTAAAAGACTATGAGAAGTGATACAAATCATAGCAGAACTTCAAGGGATCCATTTCAAGTTCCAATTAGGCCGGTTATGAGAGCTCGAGTAAAGAAGTTCAAAAATGTACTCAACGGGCTGATTCAAGAAGTTTGGACTCAAACAAATTCGTGGAGACCCATTAAGCATGATCCATGTGTTCAATAAAAATGCATCAACATGATTCAAAGAATCTGGCCAAGACTAAGCTTAATTTTAGCAAGTTAAATTAGGATGTTTATGAATATTCTTTGGCATGATTGTAAGGCTTGCATATTTATTTTCCTTTTATTAGTTTAGTCCTTTGACTTTTACTTTCCTTTTCTTAGGCGTGTGTAATCAGTCAATTAAGGGGGCTGATTGTTTCTTTTATTTTATTTAGGCCTTTGACTTTCACTTTCCTTTTCTTAGGCATGGTAATCAGCTAACTAAGAGGGCTAATTATTTCTATTTTTATTTAGCCTTAATTAGTCCATATTTTTAGCATTCTTTAGCTATTTTAGGAACTTTTCTTTGTAATGTGCAACCATTAAAAGGACGTCTAGGAAATATAAAAATCAGATCATTAATCAGTAAAATTGTGAGAGTATTTTCTCTTTGATTCTTTGATGAACTATTCGAACTTATTGGAATTTTCTGTGACATTCACCATCGACTTATCAAATAGATTTTCACCACTATTTGTGGCGTATTCCTTTTGAAATGGTTTGATATGATCTAGTGTAATTTTTTTTGGGAGTCTTTGGTATATCTTCTTGATCTCAATCATTAAAAAGCCATCCAATGGTAAAAAAATTTTACCCCATTGATAATGGAAAGTGAAGGAGTCTCATTATAGAATTCCCCAAATAATAATAATAAAATCACGAACTAATCAAAGTTCTCCTCCTACCAAGAACTTTGAGTGATTTTGATTCAGTCTCGTTAGTAAGTTTATCACTCAAACTTGAGTACTATCACGCATACAAAACACAAACAATAAAAACAAATATATGTGAGGTTTTATTTTTTATTTTTTATTTTTTTTAGTCCTTGTACTTAATGGCAGAGTCAAGACAAAAATTTAGTGTGGACGTAAAATAAACAACATCGGTAAAAATGTTAAAGTTCTAATGGGGGTTATATATAAGTTTTTAATTTTCAGTGGGGTTATATGGAGATTTTTAATTTTTAATAGGGATAAAGTAGAAAAATCATAAAATTTTTGAGGTAAAATTAAACGAAAGAATTTTCATTAATGGGTTTAGCCCCCACTTGCCCCTACCTACATCCGCCCTTGCTTGCGCTTTAATCCGCCACTGACCCATGACTATAGGCTACTGACCCATGACTATAGGTTTCCTTAAAATTTCATAAAAACTACTAAAAATAGTAATCCTTATTGAATTATGACTTGACTAAGGGTTAATCAAGAAGTATAGTCGAGCAAGTCGACTTGCCTTTAGTGAGTGTGTGGTGGCGGAGCTGTTGCGAACGAACCTGAAAATAGACATTTGCAAATAAAAATCCCCGAAAAAGTTATTTTTTTTATAAACTTTATTTAAAGAATAGCATGTTATCATTAAAAACAAATTATCAGTTAAAATTGAATTCTAAAAAAAATCCTTTTTCAATTTTGTTATTTCTCATTAAATATCATGATAAGATAATTGTAACTTATTTATCGACTAATTATCTTATCATTTGGGATTAGAGATGACAGATTCCTATCTAGACATGTAGAATACGAAGTTCATAATTGTTAATTATCTCCAATACATAATTATCGCATTACTCTACTGTGGGAAGGACTGTAGATTGGTCGATTATGTCGGTTTTCAAATGAAACCCCTATCAAAACGAGTACTCAGTTTTTTAAGTACTCAAAACCAAAACCTATAGAATTTGGTTGGTTTTATTGCAGAAACCGCCCGACTATTTTTGGTCGTTTGTTTCGTTTTTTGGTTTTTCTTTATATATATATATATATTCCAAAAGACGCATTTGCTGGTATTATAAACTCTCTGAGGCAATTTTTTTGTGCAACAAATATTATGTCAAACCATAAAAGTCAGTAATTACACAAGAAGATGAATAAATTCTTAGTCAAGTGAATGCAACAATAAAATAAGTTCATATCAAAATTACTAATAAAGTCATGTTTAATGTATGATCATGTTTGCGAAAATATAAGAAATCAAAGTATCTGGCCGACCTTGACCCCTGTTATTTTGAGGTCATATCTAGTATTCAGAGTTTGCCTCGATTTGGTACCGCTCTCGCGGCTTGATGCAAATAAACGAATTTTGGTCGTTATAAGCTAAGATCACTCATCGTTATAAAATAAATAAAAAAAATGTATTCGTCGATACAATAAAAAAACGATCCAAATAGAGATGATTTTCCAATTTTAGCCCATAGTGATTCAAAGAAAGTTTTATTTTTTAATGAAAAACTTATAAAATTCAAAAATAAGTGTTTTAGAATTCTAATAATTTTATGAATTTGAAAGAAATTGTATTGAGAAGTAATCTATATGGAACTCGTGATGCGTCTATTTGTGTCAAGGGTCCCCGATATGTAACTGCTCAAGATATCATCTTACCACCTTCCGTGGAAATTATCTGCATATGGCCTTTTTTTCCTAGGTGCGCACTTTGTATGGGCTTTTAGTCTAATGTTTCTATTCAGCGGGCGTGGTTATTGGCAAGAACTTATACCTTTAACCAATTTTTCCATTGATTTATTTCAGAATTGGGGGGGTTCTTATGTCTCAATTCGAAATGAAATATTTTTTGTGTTCCAAGGAAATAATTTTTTATTTCATTCTTAAGACGTTCACTTCTTAAAATATCCCATATACGTAGGCGGGAACAGGGGAAGGGGTCAGATTTATCCCGACGGGAGCAAGAGTAACAATAATGTTTATAATGCTACAGCGGCGGGGTAAAATTATCATTAAATTATATATGTAATTACACAGTAATTAGCATTCTTAAATCCCCAAAACACGCTAATCGCTTGAGCTTGTGTGGAGAACCTAGCCGGCTTTGTTACTAAAGTAAGGCCAACAAGCTTCACGTCCTCAAGTTGTTGCAGTAGTTTTTTTTTTTTTTTGGTTAGTCTTCCAAGGTTTTTTGTTTGTTGCCTTAGTTAAGCATTCATCAACACAGAACTATGACTCATTACATACTTAGAAAGTTTTAATTAACAATTTTGATGAAAACCGAACAAAAATTACGTACTTTCTCATAAAATCTAAAAACACATCATATATTTTATAAATTGCTCCTTTTTTTTATTCTTTTGGTGAAAATATTAAAACTCATACATCTTATGATAGAATCAAATATGAAATTATATTAAATTACATATATAATTACATGTTTGAATAAATTTATCAATCGGCAATAAGAAGAAACATAATTTTAAATTCACTTTACAGTTTTTAACCTAAAAAGAAGTGTTGTTTTTTTTTTTTAGATAGGGTTGATTTTAATATTTAATCCTTGAATAATATATGCTGTCTTATTTTATCTTTAAAACTTAAAATGTATTGACACTCAGCTTATCAATATTTCATTGTCAGTAGCTCTATGATTGAGACATTTCAAAAAAATGATGAAATGAAACCCACGAAGAGGGTAATTTGGTAATTTGGATGTTTGTTTGGACGGATAAACTAAATCATATTCACATTTCCCAACTGATCCAACATTTGAAAACCAGAGATTTAGATCATTTGAGTGGCATTGATTCAGTTTAGTTTATTTGGATAAACAATTATCTAACATTCATTTTACCAAACTACCCTTCACACTCCTATCATGTGAGCCTCGCATGCTTCATTTGGTAAATTTTTTTAACCCTTTTTCTTTTTAACAGATGAACATGTAGTAAAAACATTTAAAGTGTAATAAACTCACGTATCAATGGTTTAACATAACATCTCAAACTCAAAATTTTCATATCAGTTTTTGTCTTTTTATGAAAAATCAACAAAAATTATAACTAGTTTTTTAAAAATTAACCAATTCAAACTTAAAAATTTCAACTCATACCATTTTACCAAACGCATCATAAAAACAACATATCTTTCTTGTGACTAATAATTCGTTCGGAAGACATATTCATTTTGTATTGTATTTGAATGTAACATATTTAATACACTATGCGTTTGACTGTCTCATATATATATTATACTCAAATATAAGATACATTTGTATTATTTGTATTTCAATAGTCATTTTAATGTGTATTGACGAGAGAAAGAGTATGCGATGTGATTGATAAAATTAGATAAAAACAAAAGTGAATAGATAAATAATGTTTTGAGTTGTATTAGTGTTCAAATATATTTGTATGTGAATAAAATATATATAAGGCATCAGAAGACATATTAGTCAAAAAAAAAAAAAAAAAGAGAGTTCCTAACGGTGATTTTTTCATTTTTTCTAGAAGAAAGAGAAGTGTCAGCTTAGCCGGTTGTCCCCAAAGACCAACGTGAAAAACAAATTTTTCTTGTTGTTCCTTGTCGACCTACCCTGGTGGGTTTACCCATAAATAAATAAAACTCTAACAGAAACCTCTCAAACCCCTAAAGTTTTCTCCACCCACCAAAACCCCCAAACAAATCACAATCCTCTTCTTCTCTGTTCTCCTCCTCCTAAGCGACTCCGCCCCACATTTCTTCGGGTTGCCTCTCTCTCTCTCTCTCTCTCTCTCTCTCTCTAGACTGCAACAACAGCTAAGAACTCAACCATGAGCAACTCCATGTTTACCACACTATCATCACCGTCTTCTTCTTCTTCATCATCTCTCTTCCTCTTCAACTCCGCAAAACCAGTCCCCTCTTCTCATCTCCGTCGTTGCTTTCCCTCCCAATCCCATGTCCCCGCACTCAAAATCAAGTCTTCCTCTTCAGTCCATGGCCCCTCAAACGCCAACAACAGACCCCGAAATCCCATCATTCAATCGCTCAAACACTGCGCGAAAGCCGCGGTCCTCCTTGGGGCCACGGCCTCCATGGTTGTCCTTAAGCCGACCCACTTACCCGCCAGAGCGGAAACTCCGGTGGCCGTAGTCGAGCAAGACCAAGCCCATGATGGAGACGCGGAATCGTCGTCGTCCTCTCCGCTTTCGGAGTTTCTGGAGTCGAATTCGGAAGCCTTTGAAGCCCTGAAGTCGCTTCTGCAGGAGAAGCTCGAGAGCGGTGAGGACGGCGAGGCTTTGACGATCTTGAAGCGGTTGGTCGAGGCGCAGCCGGCGGAGAACGAGTGGAAGTTTCTCATGGCGAGGTTGCTGGCCGAAACCGGCGAAATCCGGAGTGCACGCCAGGTGTTCGAGGAAATCCTCGTCGCTAATCCCTTGTCGTTTGAGGCGCTGTTTGAGAACGCTTTACTGATGGACCGGAATGGTGAACGCGAGGCGGTGATTGGGCGGTTGGAGGAAGCTCTGAGGATTGCGGAGGAAGAGAATAAGCCGAAGGAAGCTCGGGATGTGAAGTTGATAATGGCACAGATACAGTTCTTGCAGAAGAATGTGGACGAGGCTTTGAATCTCTACCAGGAGTTGACTAAGGAGGACCCGAGTGATTTTCGGCCATATTTCTGTAGGGGATGATCTACAGCTTGTTGGATAGGAATGCGGAGGCGAGAGAGCAGTTCGGGAAGTACCGGGAGCTTTCTCCGAAGAAGTTTGAAGTGGAAGGCTACTTGCGGAGTCCGTTGTCGAGGATGAAGCTATTTGGGACGGATGAGAATTGAAGCTGCACAGTTGGTTAGTGTTCTTTTGGAGTTTGGAATGACATGACCGGACTAGTTTCGCAACATGGTTTGCAGTTTTCTTATGAGAAATTGTTAGAAATAAAAAGGAATTACAGCTTTGATTTTGTCTGTTCAATAACATGAATCTAGACTCCCTAGATATTTGCAGAGTTGCACACATCTGGGGAGTCATGAATCAGATGTATTTTTGACACCTAGTAACCCAACGAATTACTTAGCCGGAGGATTCTGATTTTTGGACTTCGAAAACAAACCAAGTAAACTCAAATTTCATTTACAATAAGTATCGAAATTTCGGTAGTTTCTACTACATTTTAGCCCTTACCCAAAAGAAAGGGTAGATTACGTAAGTGGTGCCGCAAGTTAGAGAATGTAACAACCATCCTTTTCCTTTTTTTCCGGTACCGCAAATTCTGCTTTGTTTTCGGGAACACGACTAGCTTGAGAAACGTTCGACTTATCCATGCTGGAATCACTATTCTTCTCAGGTACGGCGCTGATGTCTTCGTTAACACATTGATCACTTGATGCAACAACCTTTTTGACCGTCGTATTGTCCTGATCTGTACCATGCTGATGTAATAACTGGTCCAAGACACGCTCCATACTCGGCCTTCTTGCTTGCAACCTCTTCGAAAGTTCTTTTGCTACAGATACGTTCCTAACAAGGGCATAAAGTGTGAAAAGCTAAGCTCTTCGAGTTGGAGCAAAGATTAGAATAAAAGCAGTTCTACAAGGTAAGCCAGTAGGATAAAAATCTATAAATATATAGACCGACCTTTCATCCAATGCAACCGAAAGCTGTTTCAATTCATCTACCATGTCGACCATATCTTTTCGATCGATTTTGTCTTCACGGCCATGATTTCTCTGAAGACTTCCATTCATTGCAGCAGTTAAAAGGCGGATGTATTTCTTCACATCAACCTTAAAAAAAAAAATATATGGTAGACAATGAGGGAAACTAATTGCAATGCTCATTCGATAGTTTTCTTGACACCATATGCTATTAAACAAAAGTGGATTACCTTGATTGTTTGAGCATTTGATGTGAATTTCCTTTCGTCTATTCCACTTTCATGTGAGTTTATACATTCAAATATTTCCAGAAGCAGACATATTTGATCAAGAAGTTACTCTCATGTTTGTTTGGAATGCGGTTGTCCTGCTCAGCCACGAACTCAGTGCTTTTGAATGCAGAATATCAGAACTCTTCCCTACAGTGGAACTGCTTGTAGAAACTGTTTCTCCGGGAGAGTCCATTGAGGCAGTTGTGCTTAAACCTTCTGAAGCTTCACTGCTTTTCGAGAACAGTTGTCTCATTATGTCGCTTTTGCAACGGTGCACCTCCATATCAACAAGTATAGCACCTGGATATGAAAACTTCGAACATTTTGCCCCAAAACTCACAATCACCAACGGGTTATCAATCTTTTTAAATGCTTCAGCGAACACATTTAGATTCAAACTTAGAAAATGCGGCTTAAGGCAATCAGAGAACTCGCATGGCAGTTGTTCAGTGATGTAGCTCCTCCCGAGCAAATCGAAGAGTAGATCCAAACACATGCTGAAATTCACGTGAAGCAAACATATCATCACAACCATCCTAGACACGACTATCGAGTGGTACTCACCTTCTCCTGAGGTATACCTTTTGAGCCATTTAATCATATATCCCTTATTGGAGAGGCATGTTTTGATGACGCCGATCACAAACTGAATGGCGGCTAGAAGAGATGCTTGCAAATCTACCGACGCATTAGAACTTGACCAAGTATTGTTAGAATGTATCTCTTGGTGGATTAGCCATTCAACAAATGATGACTTTGTAGTAATGAAGTAACCTTGATAGGAAGATGCCCAGATTAGAAGACGATCAACGAGATACAAGAAACATCCGGGGGATATACGATCAAATTCTAACCTGGAATTCACTTCGTATGCATCCACCAGAGCTTCATGAGACCTACTGATAAGGGACCGACTTGGAAAGTATGTTCCTCTAGACCTGGATAGAATCTCGAAGAATGCCTTCCACGGTGGATTCTGGTCCATCCTCTCCAGAATCTTCTCAAGCAGCTCCTTGTCGAGTTTTCCAGACCCAAGAATAACCTTCGCAATACTTCCAATTTTTCCAGAAGACAGGTTATTCCTCGGGTTGGTGTATTCAACTATAACTTGCTTCAGAAAATTCTTACAGAAGTCAGTTTCTCTAAAGAGAGTAAGGTTCTCCGTCGTTGATTTCCTCCAATCTAAAGGAATATGTAACTGCAAAAATCATCAGTTGATAGCCTTATAAATTTCTGGAGATCTTCTGATTCTTGAGATGTCCGCTTCAGGAATTTGGAGTCTAAAAGAAATGCCGCAACCTCATAGATTAGGGTAAGATTCCTGCATTTCCTGAAGAGAGCATCAGATTTCTTGGCCACAAAGTCATAGAGGACTTCCAGCTTGTGCAGTACCTTGAAGCCGACCGAGAATACTTCTGAAGTCCAATAAACCCGAGCAGCAGAAACAAACTCACAAGCGTCGATAGAAACCAACTTTCCATCACGCCAAACAGGTCTTTTCCCTGCATTTCTCGCCCAATCTGCATCAGGGTTGAGCAAGACATAGATTACATTCTGGTCATGGAACTGCCTCCGAACACCTAAGAAGCTCAAACAGAAATCTCCATAGCTTTCAAATTCACAAACATCCTGGGTCTCTAGACGTCCAAGATATTCAAAAACGCCGACAAGCTTCTCCTGCCAAAACTTCCAGAAATAGACTAGTGATTCAACTGAAACCCGGTTTTCAGAAATCATGTCTTCTGAATGCTTCACTAGATCAATTACTAATTTCCTCGAAGAAATACTCCATGAACTTTGAAGCAAGATGATTGTCAAGAATTTTCCGAGCACATAAAATTTCACCTCGAAGACTCTTATGTCTCTGAGAAGCATTCAATTGATTTCTTGTCATCAACAAGTCACTCTTCTTGTTTTCCATAATGTCAGCCTCTGCGCATACGAACTCGTAAAGCTTTCCGTCTCATTCTTGGCAAATAACATGGCCTTTGCTAGAAGATTATCCTTTTGTTTAACAGCTTTAAGGGCCAGCCGTTTTTACCAGATGACCAGAGCGAGTTCACAAGCACATAGGAAAGAACTACAGTAGCAGCTTCTTGAATTTCCCAGCCTTTCCAAGAAGATCTGCCACAAGTAGTTCGTCTCCTTTTAGCTTCAAAATCTCTATAGCTTCCTCAAAATTTCCCCACTGTTCTTCCAATGAAATAAGTTCGTCAAAGCAGCCAATTTGCTTCAGAAAATTGCGAATTAAATCCATGGACTTAAAATTTTTAACAACTTTCATCATGGACTTATTATTGTTGACCTCGTAATAATGGAGAGCATTACACTCAAGAAACTCCTGTTCAATTTTTTCTATTTCTTTGTCTCTATCAGTCACATCACACGCTTTCTTATCCTGTTGTTTCCAGCGTTTTATGTGCGCCAAGCCCAGGTCGAATAATTTTCCTCTGGCACAAACAGTCACACACTCTGGGAAAAATTTCCCCTACATAGACATTTGCAGCAAGCTCATAAAGACCGGCAGAGAAAAGCATTCCCCGGCTCTTCTCAGCTCAGTATCGCGAATATTTCAAATAAATTTACCTGCATCGATAAGAAGTTATAGAATTATTTTTTAACAGGATCAATGGCTTTAAAACAATGAAATGCTACAGTAAGTCTGCGTTAGAAAATTATACCTGCTTTTTCATACTCCCCAGAACCATAAAACACTGGCAGCGGAATCTGCCTTGTCAATGGCTTTGAATATGTCAGCGGCTTCCCTGAGGCAGAATTAGCTTCTCAGGATCTGAAGTACGGAGACGGTCAGCCTTTGCTTCAAGGCCAGCAGCTTTAGACTTGCTTTCCCAAAATGAGTCACTAGCCTTTTCAAAGCATATTGTGGCCATTTCATAGTTGTGCTCATAATACAACTGTCGACAAGCAGATTAATGCGGGAGGGAGTGATCAAAACATCGCGGCCAATACATAGATGTGCTCGTAATACATGGTAGAAAAACAACATGTTGCTTAAGGTGGAAGAAGTGATCAAAAAGTTCTGTTTTCAAAAAATAGCGGAAAAGTTGGGCAACGTGAACATACAATGCCAATAACAATGTTGTCGTGGGGATTATTATGATCTTGAAATATATATGTCAAAGTTAAAACAAATCCTAGCAATGGTACAGTCTATTTTAGAAACATCCCATAATCTTAGTGCCATATTGATTTTTTTTTTAACTGATAAAAAATAATAAAGAGGAGAAAGAGGAAGAACAAACCTCGATGCCCCGTGATCTCACTCCTCGGAAGTGCTTGCAACTTGCATTGCCTTTGCAAGAGAATCATCTAATAACCAAACTTGTACTAGACTCTTCTTCTTCCAATAGTCAAACATAGGTTCGGATAGTTCTGTTTCATCATAAATCCACAACCTCCGCTTTGTACTTGCAACACGACATATAATTGCTTCAGCTCGGACAGTAAAATGCTATGTTTGGACTCATCAAAAAGTGGAAACCGACGTGACGTAGCATCAATCAAATCTTGCTCTTTCATATATTTATATACACGCTCCACTTTTTTCCGAGAGGGGATGATCCAAAAAGTTGTACAACAATACGTCTACAAAAATACGTAGTTGTGATCAGCACAGATTGGGGATATGTATATATAAAAGTAAATACTGTCTGAAATTAGCTTGAGATTTCACCTGAAACTCCATGTTTTGCACTCCATTACGGTTAAGATAAGAGCTTGTTTCCCAATCAGTCCTTTATTTTCTTTCGAGCACTTCATCTCTTACCAAAATCACCTGTTGTGCACCAAAACCTACAGCATTTCCCTGATGTTCTCGCTTTTTCTGAAGAGGGTGAACATGGCATTTCGTTGTTCTGGATTGAAGCAAAAGTGGAGTCTCGCCATTTACAGTTGCGGTTCCAGTTCCATAATATCAATAGATAGAGAAAGAAATGATAGAGTAATTCAATTATGCTCTGTAAGAGTTCAGAATACCAGCATGGAACGAAAATTTTGAGTCAAATGGAAAATGTCCATTATCCGATCCTTCTCTTTTCTTTTCGTGTGTTTCCTTTTGGATGGTTCCAATGCAAACTTCCTGTCGAACAAAGATCTTATATCTTGGATTCTAAAATCCACGCCCTTAGCAATTGTTCGAATGGAATCACCAGAAAAAACAAAGCCCTTTTCAACATTGCTGCATACGTGTCTAAACAAAGCGACTTGACTCATTG
>CM046371.1:14180511-14211388 GCA_025413025.1 Ficus hispida | reverse complement strand
TTTTATATTTCGTAATTGGTGATTTTTGTGAACTGTAATATTTTGCATATTTGGTAAATGAATAAAAAAATTGTTGAATAGCTGGATTTCTATGGTGGATTGAATATTCAAATATTTTCCAAATTGCTTCATAAGGTATAATATATTGACAATTGAGATAATATTTTATTTCATCAACTTCTTTATAGTTTATTGTTTTATTATTTTCAATAATAATATTATCTTTAATAACGACTATTATTCTATTAGGACCTTTTGTTAAGTATTTAAATAAATATTTAATAAGCATAGATTGAGAGTCAATTTTAATATTAATATGTGCAGAATATTTTAAACATAAAATTCGATTATAAGAAACAACATCTCTATTATCAAGTTTTATTTTTTCTTTAATAATATTTAAATCTGTATCTCTACGACATAATTTACAAAACATTTTCTTCTATAGTTGTTTAATTTTTATTTGTTTTACGAAATTTTTTGAACATTTGAAATTTTCATATATGGAGCTGATGTTTTAGCATATTCACATAGCTCATGTATTATATATTCAGTTACAATTTTATAGCCTAAAAAATCTATTATTGGATTTGGAATTTCTGCATAAATAATTTTGTCTATTTATATTGGATCATGGTATTTATATTCTGAATATAACCAAAATAACATATGACAGTGAGGTAAACGACGTTTTCAAAATTCTACTACATATAAATCTAAAGAGGGGAAAAAAAAGGAGGAAAAAAAAACAATGTTAGTAATTTGTTTTTTAAAATAAAATATCAAAATAATAAAATATTTTTTTTGTGATATAAAATAAATTAAATAACCTGCTATTATAGGTCTAAAAATGACTCCTGATTTTATTGTATTTTAATAAATAATCTAATTTAATTTTAAATATTATACTTAAATATCTGGTTTATCCTCAGTTTTTTGTCCAGGAATTATTAAATAAAAATCTTTTAATTTCTGGCAATTTAGATTACATGTAAATGTTAGAAATATATCAGGATTTTCATAATGTCTACAAATTGTCATTGCATCTTGATAATTTTGTATTCTATATCTTAGACTTCCTGTATAAGATGATGGTAAAATAATTTTTTTTCTAATTGCTTGTGTATCTGTATATCCTCGAATTACAGCATCTTGAATATCTTTATATATTTCAGATCGTAAATTATTTTGATTTTGTCTAATATAATATAGACGATCTTCTTCAATAGAAGTATAAATATCTACAATATATTGCTAAAAAAGTCATCTAGATCTAAATAGTGTATTTCCTTGTTATATTCGTTGTTAAAGTTGAAAAGCATAAAATGATCTTATTGATATTCGATGTCTATGTGATTGTTTACCACTAAAATTTGGATTCCAACTTATATTAATTTTATATCTATCTTCTCCACAGGAAATAATATTGGATATTGTAATGACATATAAGATAGATGGAGTTTATTAATTTTTTATAGTTTCCAGTTTGATTATGAATAGTAATATCTTTTCCATCTTCATATTGACTAATATCTCCAACAATTAAAACACCTATATCTGTTGAAGTTGGAAGATCATATTATGTACTATCTCTTTGTCGTCTTCTTATTAATCTTAATTTTTTGATGATATTTGATTATTTTTATACGTATCTCTAACGGTTCTAAAAAGTTGTACTAATCTATTTTTTCATCTAACATTATAATTAATTTTTCAACTATTGTTTCGTTCAAATTATTATTATCTGGAAATGTAGCTATTTTGTTTTGAACTTTATGTTATGTATTATAAATATATAATTGTATAAATTTTGGAGGATTATTGTTAGTCAAAAGTAAAGATCCAATAAGACGATGTATTTGACCACTGATTTTGAAAATATATGGTACCAACGAATTGTCAATATCTGATTGAATATTTACCCCAAATTAAGTAAAAGCAAACATAGAGTTATAAATCCTAATATTTTTCCTGAAATTTATACTTAAAGGTCCTCCATAATAATAAAATAATTGATCTAAAATCGATGATGTTTTTTTGGTTAAAGGACTACTAATTTTTCCATTTTGACAACATAAAAAAATTTTTGGTGGATTTGTATTACGTGTTTGTTCATATTTCCAAAATAATGCTCCGCAATATTGACATATGTAATTACAATCTCCAATATCTATATACTCATTGTTTAAATCTAAATCAAAAAATTTATGTCAAAAATGAAGGGGGAAGAAATTAGAAAACGTTAGTAAAAAATTTTGACAAAATTAATAAATATATAGAAAATAAAATATAATTTAAAATAATGAAATTATCTTTCTCAAGTGATGGTGAATTGTAACCTCTTACAAATAGATTCGATGTTTCTTCATTAATGTTATTAATTGAAGATAATTGAATAAATTTATTTTGATAATCAGTAATAAATTCAGTATTTATTTATTAAAACTCAGTGTTTGAAATATATATATTTTTTGATGTAGATGCTTCACTATTATTTATATAATTTTGATTCTTTTGATGTTTTAATCGTCTTGAATAGTTAGTGTTTTTTCTAGAATTTTTTTTTTCGATTCTTCTATTTTTTTTAATACAAAATAGAAAAATAATATTGTTAGAAAATTAAAAGTATACATGTAAATGTAATAAGAAAAAAAAATAATTAAGTATTCTATTTAAAAAAAGGATCAAAGCAATACGAAGATAATAATATCGAATATTACGGTAAAATATTTAGGATAAAATTTTTTTCCATTATCACAAAATAGAATAATATTTTCTAATTAGAAGACTATGAATAATAAATAAAATACAAAAAACTTTAAAACTGAAATAGTTAGAAAATTTCAATCACTTGAGTAAGTTTAATATTAGTACGGGAAAAAATCAATTAAATTAATAAATAAATATAGAAGTGGATTAAATATTAAAAAAATTTATTCTAAATATTATAAATATAAATATAAAAAACTAACTAAGTAGTATGTTAAAAAAAACAAAAAAAGTTAAGGAATAAAAAACTATTAATATTAAATATTTAAATAAAAGTATTTAGTATAAGAATTATTTTCATTATAAATAAATATAATAATATTTTGTAAATTAAGAACTGTGTATAATAAATAAAATTAAAAATCCGAAGACTAAACTAGTTAAAAATATTTTTAGTAAGTTAAATAAATTTAACAAATTGAAAAAATTATTTAAATTAATAACTAAACGAAGGTATGAATTAAATATTTAAAGGTTTTTTTTAATTTTAAACAATAATATTAATATATGGCATAAATGGTACTTTAGTTACATTTATACGTGCATATTTTTTATAATTAAGTTTGATGACTACAGGAAAAAAAATTTAGATTTTTTTTATTTTATTACAATTTTCTAGATTTCTTATATTTTTAAATTTTTGTAAGTTATTATTTAATTTTAAATTATTTGTTTACTATTTATTTTTAATATTATAATTTAATTATTTTAATCCATTTTTTAATTATATTAATTTTTTGTTGACTCCAAATTTTTATGAAGTCAATATTTTATAACGTTTACACATTATTTTATATATACAGTTTTATTTTTTATATTTAAAAATAATCGAATAAAATATAGTATTTTATCTTACAATTTATCTTCTTATATTTTTTAATTTAATTTTCATTTTATTGTAAATTTATAACATTCCTATGGTTACAAATTATTTTAAAATATTTTTTATTTTCAATACTATAATTAATTGTGTAAATTTATTATTTTTTATATTAAGTTGTTTTTTGTTCGTTTGTAAATTTTTCTCTCACTTGATATTTAATTATTTTTGTATATTATTTTATTTGTTTAATTATTATAATTTAGTTACATTAATTTATTTTTTTAATTATGTTAATTCATTTTTTTATTTTTTTCCATTAAATATTTTATCATTTTTAGATTTTATTTTATTTGTCTAAATTTATTCTTCATGATTAAAAATACAAAAAATATGAAATTCATACTGAAGTAATAAAAGATTAATACATGTGATTTATTTTACACTTAACAATGAATTATTCATAAGTAGAGGAATTTTTTTTCTTTTTTATCTTATGATCATTTTTATTTTTATTTTTTATTTTTTAAGAATCATATTATGATTTATATAGTTTATCAAATATATTTAGTGAAATTAGGCTTTTATAATAAATTGTTTAAATTTAGATTCTTATATTTTTCTCTAATTTATATATAATATTTCAATCTTTAAATTTGTTGCTCAGTTTATTATATTAATATATTTATGATTGAAGCCAAAAATCTTAAAATTTTAAACAAACATTTAAATAAAGATGAAATCTATATAAAATTTTATTTCTCTAAATTTATTTATTTATGCATATAGTTTTTTTTATAGTCAATAATAAATTATCCATAACTAAAGAGTCTATTTTTTTTTTTTTTGTTTTTTTGTTTTATTTCTTTTTATTATCATTTTTACCTAATTTTAGTTTTTTAAGTGTCATACTATAAATTATATACTTTGTTAAATATGTTTAATGAATTTATGTTTTTATATAATAAATTATTTTAATTTGAATTTATATATTTTTGTCTAACGCATTGTATTATTGAAGGCAAAATTTTAGAAACCTCAAATAGACATATAAACAAATATCAAATTTATATAAAAGGTTATGTCGTCAAATTTATTTATTTATAATTCATAATACATAACAAAGATGTTGTTTGGCACTTAATTTTTTTAATTTTTTTTTCAATAAAAACTTATATTTGTTAAATTAAATGGTAAGTAAGCTAAGCCATTTACATTTTTCATAAACTATTATTTTTTATAACATAAATTTAAACAAAGTAGAAATCCTTGTAAAATAAAAATTTGATATTACATTAAAAAATTGCACGATATAAAAAATTAAATCAAACCATTTAAATTACAATAGTTCCTAATAATGAAGACATTTATATACAAATATTATGGTGATAAATCTAAACACTTCAACAATTTAATACGGAAAAAAGAAAAAAGAAAAACCGCCGACTAATAAAAATAGTACAAAAAGAAAAAATTATATCAAATTACAAAAAAAAAAAAAAAAACATAAACAATACCATGAGAGGGAAAAAAGAAATAAACCTATAACATATTCAATCATGTCCACCAATCTAAATATATAATTTATGAAGAAATCAATGAGAAGGGTACTGATTTTTCTCATTACACAAAGTAATAATTTACAACCTAATATATAGACTAAGTGACCGGCATACCAGTCCACAAAAAACAAATTATAGAATCCCTGTAAATCAAGAATCCCACCAAAACAGGAAACTATCAAATCTAATAAAGGAAATATATAAACTAAAACAATCTATTCTAAGAAAGCAAATAACTTCCTAACTAATTACACAAGGGTCGGCTATTTTCAGTACTCCCCCTCAAGCTGGGTTGTATATATTATACAAACCAAGCTTGGAGTTCAATTCATCAAAGCTCCCTTGGAAGTGCTTTGGTGAGAATGTCAGCAATTTGAAGTCTTGTTGAAACATAGCTCAGCTGTACAATCCCATTGTTGACCTTCTCTAAGAAGAAGTATCGATCAATCTCAATGTGTTTTGTTCGGTCATGAAGCACATGATTTTTGGCTATGCTAATAGCTGCCTGACTATCGCTAAACATCTTAACTGTGTCCCTTATTTCAATCTTAAGTTCCCTTAACAGCCTTTGAAGCCACATTCCTTCATATATTCCTAGAGCAAGAGCACGATATTCTGATTCTGCACTACTTCGAGAGACAACTGCTTACTTTTTGCGTCACCACGTGACGAGATTTCCCCAAACATATGAACAGTAACTATTAGTTGACCTTCTATCAGTTAATTCTCCTGCCCAGCTAGCATTTGTGTATATCTCTACCTCACAATTTTCAGATCTTTTAAAGAGCAAACCAAGTCCCAGAGTCATATTCAAATATCTCAAAATTCTGTGAACTGCTTCCAAATTATCTTCATTTGGGTTATTCATGTGCTGGCTCACTACACTGACTGAGTAGGCAATGTCAGGTCTTGTGTGTGATAGGTAGATCAGCTTTTCCACAAGTCTCTAATATCTTCCCTTGTCTACTGAGTTACTTTCTTAATTTCTATTTAGCTTTTTGTTAGGATTCATAGGGGTGTCAACAGGTTTACACTCAAGAAAGCCAGTTTCGGTTAACAAGTCTAGGATGTACCTTCTCTGGGATATCATAATTCCCTCCTTAGACCGAGCTACCTCCATTCCCAGAAAGTATCTAAGAGCCCCGAGATCCTTGATCTCAAATTCTGTTGTAAGCATCTTTTTGAGTCTGACAATTTCTTCTGAGTCATCACCTGCTAAGATGATATCATCTACATATACTATAAGGATAGCTACCTTACCTCCAGAATTGGATTTAATAAGCAGTGCATGATCAGCTTGACACTGATGGTATCCATTTGTAATCACAATCTTGGCAAACCTGTCAAACCAAGCATGAAGAGATTGCTTCAAACCGTATAAAGATTTCTTCAACTTACAAACCAACCTGCTGTTTGAACTGCTTTCAAAGCCTGGAGGTATCGTCATGTATACTTCTTCTTCAAGATTCCTATTCAAGAAGGCATTTTTAACATCAAGTTAGTATAGAGGCCAATTTAGATTCACTACAAGAGACAACAGAACCCGAACTGTATTAAGCTTGGCAACAGGTGTAAAAATTTCTTGGTAGTCTATCCCATATGATTGAGTAAACCCCTTTGCTACAAGTCTGGCTTTAAATGTCTCAACATTTCTATTTGCTTTGTACTTGACTATGAATATCCACTTGCAACCTATAAGATTTTTCCCATGATGTAATTCGGTAAGAGTCCAAGTGTCATTGATTTCTAGAGCCCGGATCTTTTCCTCAACTACTTGTTTCCATGCTGGAACCTTTAGAGCCTCTTGGATAGATTTAGGCACCTACATACTATCAAGATTGGACACAAATGCCCTGTAAGATGGTAGCAACTTTCCATAGGCTATATCTTTCAATTGGATGACCAGTGCACCCTCAGACACTTTTTCTGTGGCAATTGGCTGATTAGAATCATCAACCAATAGTACAATAGAGTCATGAGATAAGAAATCCATACCATTGTGATTTTGCAATGCAGGAGAACTTGGTTCTGGTTATTGACAGTCACGGTCTGCATGATGTTCTCTATATGCTTAGTTGGTCTTCTCCATCTGGTATAGACACAAAGTTCATGATTATTAGTATCAAGTTATGGTGGAATAGAGACGGTTTCAGTGGAAGGAATGGTAGGGACAGAGTCAGTAGGGACGGTTTCAGTGGAGATATATTCAATAGCAGAATTTAGGTTGAAAGTTTCAGTGAGGACAGATTCAGTAGCTGAATTTTGGTCTTCAAGTAGAGGTGGTTGAGTGGTATCTTCAGGGGTAGGGGCTATCGAAGGAAATATAGCCTGAGTGTCTTGGAGAAGATCCCAAATCTGATATTCCCTCAAGCTCTTCCCCTGAATTTTGGATTTGGGAAAGTAAGACTGATTCTCAAAAAAGGTGACATCCATGGAGTTGTATACTTTCCTAGTGATTGGAGAGTAACACATGTAACCTTTTTGATTAAGGAAGTAACCAAGGAAGATACATTTAAGGGATTTGGGATCAAGCTTGGTGCGGTATTGTTGGTGGATGTGAACAAAAGACTGCAACCAAATACCTTTAGTGGTAAGTCGAAAGAAAAGGAACGAATGCCTGGGTAGGTTTGCATGAGAACATGACGAGGAGTTTGGAATTTTAGGATTCGACTAGGCATCCTATTGATGAGATAAGTTGGTGAGTATGGCTTCCCTCTAAAAGTGTTAGGCACATGATTCGAGAACATAATGGCACGGGCTACCTCAAGTAAGTGTCTACTTTTTCTCTCAGCGACCCTATTTTGGTAAGGAGTGTCAACACAAAAACTTATATGATTAATCCCATGCGTGGAAAGATAAGAACTAAGAATGGAATTAAAATAATTTTTGGCATTATCAGTCTTAAGAACTTGGATCAGGCTTTGAAATTGAGTAGAGATCATGGAATGAAATGTCAGAAAGATGGTGGCTGTTTTAGATTTTTCTTTCATAAAGAATGTCTAAGTTATTCTTGTATGATCATCTATGAATGACACAAACCATCGAGCCCCATTTAGATTTTTTACTCTTGAGGGTGAGGGTCCCCAAATATCACTGTGGATTACGGAAAATGGATGAGAAGGCTTGCATTGTAAACTAGAGTATACATGTCTAGTATGTTTTGCAAGTTGGCAAATTTCACATTGATAAAGCTTGGAATTTTTATTTATAAACAAATGTGGAAACAATTTTTCAATGTATGCAAAGTTTGGATGACCAAGGCGACAATGCCATAACATGACTTGACTCTCAATGGAAATAGAATTAGAAACAAGATTGACAGAATTTGAACTAGACTCAAAAACACAACTTAACAGATGAACTTGTCTACCAAGGAGATTATTTCCTTTGAGTAAATAGAGGTCACCATGCATCTCAGCACTACCAATCACCTTCCCTAAATCCACCGCATGAAAATCACAACAATTGGAATAGAATTTAGTCACACAATTTAAGTCATGGTTAAGTTTGTTGATTGAGAGTAGATTGCCGTCTAATTTAGGAACATAAAAGACAGAGTAAAGATGAAGATCCTATGTTAATTGGACTTATTCGGTTCCTGCTACTAGTGAGAATGAACTATCAGCTATTCAGACTGCAGAGTGACTAGTACATGGGTTGTAATTTTTGAAAATGTTGATATCTCCAGTCATATGATTCGAGGCTCCCGAATCTACGATCCACAGCTTAGATGAAGTATTTTGGGCAATATGAGCATAGGAGAGGATGCCTTGGTGTGCTAGAAGGCTGGTGGGTTTCTCGGCTGGGATTTGTGGTACTTGTCCGGAATTGGAAATGTGACCAAGCATCTTTTGTAGTGCCTCAATTTGCTCCTTGGTGAATGGACTACATTCTGCATTGTTGTCGGTTGTTGCAGCAGCATTTGCATGGTTTTCTTTGTCATGCCTTCGGCTAGAAGGCTTCCAATCTACATGCTTACCGTATATTTTCCAGCATGTCTCCTTCACATGACCAAGCTTCTTACAATGGTCGCACCATGGTTGTCCTTTCTGAGGCTTATTATTCTGAGAAGAAGTTTGAGTGTATAGGGTTGACCCTTCAACAATAGGTACGGTGTTCTTATCTATCATCATCAGTTTCTTTCTACTTTCCTCTCTATGAACTTCTGAGAAGGCCTCCCAAATGGTTGGAAGGGGTTTAATCCCTATGATTCTCCCCCTGACTTCGTCCAGTTCTTTATTGAGGCCGAGAAGAAATCTGATGGTTTTCTTCTGTCCTACAATCTTTCTGTACAAGGCAGAGTTATCAGGGCATTTCCAAGAATAAATCTCGTACATATCCAACTGCAGCTAGCAGCGTATAAGTGTGTTGAAGTACTGAGTTACACTCAGTTCTCCTTGTTGCAGATCATATAATCTGGTATCAATCTCAAATAACTCCGAAGAGTTCTCCGTGCTGGAATATATGTCACGTGTTGCCTCCCATATCTCTTTGACTGTCCTAAAGAGTAGAAAATTTTCTCCAACTTCTGTGGTCATGGAATTTATTAGCCATGACATAACCAAATGATCGTCAGTTTTCCAGACTCGATATTTAGGATCTGCCGGTTCTGGAGTAGTGATTTCACCGGTGAGCTGTCCATCCTTTCCTATGCTGCAAATATACATAAAGACAGACTATGACCATTGGAGAAAATTATGGCCATGAAGTTTGTCACTTGTGACAAGGTTAGAAGAGGAATCGGGAGTGATAGGGGTTGAAGAATCAAACTCGGATCTGGAAGTGACTTCTGAGGAAGAAGATTTTGAAGTCATGCTGTATTTTGTCATGAGAAGAGTACGACAAGGGAAGTATTTGGGGAGAACTAGGGTTCAGAGACCGGCTTTCATACCATGAAGAAATCAATGAGAAGGGTACTAATTTTTCTTATTACACAAAGTAACAATTTACAACCTAATATATAGACTAAATGGCCAGCATACTGGTCCACAAAAAATAAAGTATAGAATCCCTGTAAATTAGGAATTCCACCAAAACAGGAAACTACCAAATCTAATAAAGGAAAAATATAAACTAAAATAATCTATTCTAAGAAAGCAAATAACTTCTTAACTAATTACACAAGGGTCGGCTATTTTCAACAATTTAATATATATATATATATATATACTATGAAAAATATAATAAAAATTTTTAGTAACTCTTTTGTACAAAAATAAAAAGAAATTAAATATTATTAAAGCAAGCTCCGATCTCTTGTATCATAAGAATATTTATGAAGAATAACTAAAATATAATTCGACTTCGTCTTCAATAACTGCCAAGTGAAATATTTAGGAATGTCTACTAAAAAAAATTAATAAGAAGAAAAACAGAGTAATAGAGACAGGAAAAAATAAAAATAGAGTAAACAATAGAAAGGAGAAGTAAAAAATGAGGGATAAGCGGTTGACATACTAAAAAAATTCAAAGAATAGGATTTGTAAAGTATAACTTCAAACTTAGGATTTGGAAAGTAGAGATTGAAAAAATAAAAAGAGGGAGAACGATGGAGAAAGATAAAATGAAAAGAAAATAAATATCAAACAAATCAAAGTAAACAATAATATACGGGTAGATTTATATATTTTTTTGTAATTCATGTATAATATTTTTCTATCTAAATTTCTTATTGAATTTATTCTATTACACATATTATATAATTAAAACTAAGAATTCTAGTAATTTTAAAGATATATATATACAAATATGAGATTTTATTTGTCTAAATGTATTTATTTACAATTCAAAATAATTGATAAAAATGTTATTTTGCACTACCTTTTTTTCCCCCCCACAAAAAGTTAAATTTATTAATTTAAACAATCAAAAAATCAAGTCATGTTATTATTTTTTTTTTTATATAATATCATTTCCTTCAATATAAATTTAAACAAAGTAAAAACCCATATGAAGTAAAAATGTAATGTTGTACAATCAAATTACAACATATAAGAAATTAAATGATACAATAAAAATTACAATAGTTGCTAATTGTAAAAATATTCACATACAAAAATTGTTGTCATAACTCTAAAAATTTCACGAACCTGATAAGAAAGAAAAAACCCCGGAGAATAAAAAAGCCACAAAATATTATATCAAGTCATAGAACCAAAAAAAAAAAAAAGAGCGAAAATAAAAATAATAAAAAAACAAAAAATAAACCTGTAGCATAATAAACCACGTATACTATCTAAGTAAACAACTTGATATATATATATATATATATATATGGTATGAAAAATATTATAAAAAATTTAACTAAATATTTTCTACAAAAATACAACAAAACTAAAATTATTAAAAAAAGTCTCAGATATCTCATATTATAACAATTTTATGAAGAATTACTAAAATATAATTCAACGCCGCCCTTTAGTAGCTACCAAGTAAAATATATGGGAATTTATACTATAGAAAAAAATTTAATAGACAAAAACAAAAAACGGCAAAGAGAGAAAGAGACAGAATTAGAAAAGAGTCAAGAATACACAAAAGTAATAAAAAATGAGGGGTAACCGACAGAAAGGGAAAAAAAAAAAGAAGGAAAAAAAAAACCCAAAACCTGAGATTTAGAAACTATAAATCCAAAAAATAAGAAGACATAAAGAGCGACAGAGAGGAAGAGAATGAAAATAACCAAAACATCATATAATTCTCAAACACTCACGACAACGATAAAAACTATTAAATAATACTTATTAGTTATTTAACATATGCTATCAATAATATGATATTCATCAACATATACCAAATTAAGTAATATATCTGGTATATGCATTATAATATACCTAAATAGAGATCATCATAACATGTTAAAATTTTTTTACAAAAAATTCTCCAAAAAAACATTTACAGTATCAAGGGGGGGAAAAAAACCACATGCTAACAGAGAAGACCGAAAAAAAAAGCACAACAAAAACAAAAAATACTTATTACAACAACAATAATAATCATACAAATATAAAGACTAAAGTTTTATAAATCATATAAAAACATAAACATAATTAACATGATTATAGGAACAAATATAAATAAACAAAAAACGATCAAAGTCACAAATAATCACAACAATTATCAAAAATTGCTACATCATATAATATAATTATCTAACTTATAATAAAAATAATAATCATAAAACATCCAGAGAGAGAAAAAAAAAGCATGTATATTCTGTGTGGAAAAAAAAAAAAAACAGAAACAGTGGAGAAAAAAAAGGAGACTAAACACAATAATAAAATTATGTCATCTACGACATGATTATAATAGTAATAACGATAATAGTAGATAAATATGATGAAAAGTATAGAAATATTAAAGAGACAGATTAAAGAAAAAGAAAGATGCAATATAAATCAATGGAGAAAACAATTATCATAATAAAATAAAAACATTAAATAAAGTAACCGAATAAAATCAAGAGGTTTGCACAGAAATAAATATCCCAAAACGAGAAGATAACAAATAGCAGGATAAAAGATTTCAACTAAGAATTAAAAGAGGTTCAAAACATAACAATTAAGAGGCTATTACAGAAGCAGTAATGGTAAGGTATAAGAAAGAAGTAATAAATGAGGAAAAAAAGCTTAAAAAATTACAAAAAAGTTTCTTCAAAAGAGTTGGTGAAGAAGGGCAGTAACAAAATGTTTACACGTATATGAATAAAAATATATTTACTCACAACAGATAATAGACTTAACGCAGATTAGAAACATTAATGATAGAGATACACATGCTAAAAATCTCAGTCAAAGCAATCATCACATTGCAAATTACAGAGTTATAACAAATAACACAATCACAACTAAAGCAAAATAATCTAAAAGCATTAAATATATAGGATAAATCAGCAGAAGCACAGGAAAATAGAAACAACCTAAACAATCTAGAAATCCAAATAATAGGAAAGCCTAATAATTTATTCAATTCTAACTAAATCATAGAATACAACCATAAAACATGATGGAAAATTATAAAGACCAAAAATAAATAAATGAAAAATTCGGATATAAAATGAAGAAAATAATACTCGGGGGAAAAAAAACCAAAAAATTCAAAAAATAAAAACATCACAAATAAAAAGTCTTCAATATATTCGTCAATAGTTCCAATCGGCCACCTTAGAATCGCAAGCACTGCAATGTACAAATACAACTTAACAAAAAAATCAAAATCAAAATTAATTTATATAAAACCAAAAAAAAAAAGGACAAAAACCCCTGAAATAAATACAACAAAAACCAAAACATACCCCGTGCTTTTATTTATTTCTTTACAATTGCTTACAAAGTATCATCGATATATAAATACAAATACGAAAATATAATAATATGGAAAAATGAAAAAAAAATTGAAAATACTCTTATTTTATTATACACATACAAGGCAGAAAAATGAGAAAACAAAATAACATAACCCCAAAAACAAAAATCAAAACCTAACCAAACATGAAAAAAAAAAAAAAAAACCTAAATAGCTAATAAAAAATTAAAAAACCCCCAAAATCAAAATTTAGGGTTCGAACAAAACAAACAAACCGGGGAAAAAAAAGCCTCAAAAGCAAAGAGAGACAATGGAAAAAATTACAAATCCTAAGTAACCAATAAGGAAAAAAAAAAAAAAAACTTGGAAACCCAAAACTTAGGGATCGGACAAAATAAAAGAAGACAAAAAAAAATTGTTTGAACAGTAGAACAACACTATTAAAAGAAGAGATGGACGACGGAGACAACCAAAATACCCACAAACAACGATTTCAACAACATAGATTCAAAAAATGAGAAAACAAAGAAACTAACACAACAAAATGCAAAACCCAAAAAATAAAAATAAAAAAATAGAATGGGGAAAAATAAAATCCGAAAATTCTTCTTTGATTATACCCATACACCGGAGGGAAAAAAACCCAAAAAAAAAAAAGGGAGCAAAAAAATGGGGAAAAAAATTCAAACAACACAATAAAGAATAAAATCTAAAACAGTAAATAGACAGAGGAAAAAATAAAGGAGAAGCGGTGGACACAGCAAGAGGGAGCAAAAGGTTAAGCTTTGACACCAAAAACACAAAAAATAAGAAGAAAGAGAGAGAATAACAAATAGAGAGAGAGGAATAGGGAAATGAACAGTAAAAAGAGAGAGTGAGAAATGCGAAGGAGGCGGCAAAGAGGAGAAGAGAAAAGGCAAATTTAGGGTTTGGGAGGGCAAAAAAGTCGCTCTACTGTAGACTATGTAACCAGTAAACACAAACACAGGGGCAAAAACATCCGCACAATTAGAGAAGGGTAAAACCGATAGTTTGTTGTGCGTAAAGGGCAGAGAGCACGAATTTAAGGGGCAAAATCATCAATGTACAAAAAACAATAAAAGTTTACATCCTTTTATTATATTTAATAATGAGAAAGTTATGTAATTTTAAAGTTTGAATTCTTTTGAAAATAGAAAATAAAGAAAGTTTGATATAAAGTTGAGATTCTGACATTCAGATGGTATCTTGTCATCTTGAGATGGGGCTCATATGTCTCCTTAGTGTGTTTTATTTTAATATAATATGTATTTGTGTATCTTATATATTAATTGCATTTTACTGCAACTATATTTGAACAACGAATCAACTCAAAACGATATTAATTCATTTCTTTATTTATTTATTTTTACTAATCACATTATATACTCCAACTTTCTCTCTCCAATACACATTATAACGAGCATTCAAATGTAAGTAATCCAAACAAACATTTTATTTGAACATAATAGTTGAAGGGAATATCCAAACATAGATTTCAATACATCTATTATACTATAATATAATATAAAGTGAATGTGTGATCTAAACTAACCAATAAAGCGAAGATATTAGAATTTTTGGGGTCTTAATGGTTTCTAATTGAATGCAAAATAAAAGTACAAATGGTATTCGATTAAAAAAATGTTATCTAATGGAGTATTATTTTTTATGATAAATTTATTATATATTAAACTTTTTGGCAAAACATAAAGACAAAGAACACATCATTTTTTTTTTTTGGGCAAATAGACTATATGGCCCTTAAGAGGTGCACATCAATGGAATCATAAATGAACATTTTCATTCAATAATTACCTAAAAGTGATAATTTAGTAAAGTCATATAAATTTGAGAATATTATTTAAACAATCATTTTTTTTTATCTATTGATTAATATAACATAAAATATTCTATTTTTATCAACGTAACCCAAATTTTGATAGTTTACTTTTCATAATTTATGAATTTATTTATTTATTCATCTTTTGTCTTTTTTACCCTTAGTCTCTCTTTAACAACAAGTTTTGTTATCAGTTCAACCTGATCTCCCTAGTCCCTCTCCTTAGCAGACCAGTCACCACTTTCTCTCCCTGCCTCTCTTTACACCGGATCACTTTCTCTCTCTCCCCACGCCGGCGCCGTCCTGTCGCCGTCGATCATTCACAGATCAGGCCAACGTTTGTCGAGATCGCGCCGGAGTTCCATCGTCGATCGTCTCTCTCCTTCCCCCTCTCTCTCTGTTCTCTGCCGGGTTGACGATGTGGCGCCGGACTCGCAAAGCGCTCTCTCTCCCTGTGGCCTTGCGAACTCGGCGATCTTCCATTGTTGCTCCAAGGTTAGATCGCGTCTTTGCCCATCGCGACCAGATCCCGTGCCATGGCTTTGAAGCTCTTGAGACAAATCAGGTCTCGCTCGGAGTTGTGGTCCTTTCGGCGATGGCGAAGATCCGCAGCCTCTAGTCTTCTTCGATCTTGGATCTGGGAAAAATTTCACAGATCTAGATCCTCATATGAGCGCAGATCATGAAATAGATCATCTCCACATCGCGGTTGCCACCATCTCCGTTATCGGGATCGCCGGGAACGGCAATGATACCGGGCAATCGCCGGAGGAAAGTGAAAGCGCCATTATGAGTTTCTCTCCAAAATGCTAATACTCTTGCTCTCTCTTTTTTTTTTTTTTTTTTCAATTTTAAATTTTGAGTCGCTGGAAGTTACATGATTTATAAGTGCATGTGTTGTGTCTGTGTCTCTGTGTGCATCTGTCTGTGTCTGTGCTTCTAATCTCTAACTTTATGAAAGAATAACAATTCTTCAATAATATTGTAAATTTTATGATAACGAACGAAGTGTTTGGCTTTTATTTCTGATGAAAGTTACTGCAAAAATCTATATCACGTTGAGAGTAGTAAGATGCAGGTGGTTTGTGATGCTTCCAAGTGGACTTTTTCCAAGTTGTGCTCCAGCTCGTCAATTTTTTTTTTTTTTTAAAGAATTTGATCTTAGTTGTGGTGAATAGGGGAAAACGATTTATAGATATTTATTCTATTAGAATATTTCAATGATCGTTGTTGTCCGATATTTCCCATGATTTATGTCCAAAAAAAAAAACATATACATATGTGTGTGTGTGTACTATTAGAGTATTAGTATATTCCGGCACCGGAAGTTGAAAACTAAAAATATTAAAATATAATTTCTAAAATATTTTAGTAGAGTATAATATATAATCTGCTAGAGTATAGACTATACTCTATCAGAGAATTCTGGTGATTAGCACCGGCGGTCAGAACCGAAAACATCCGGTCATTTATATTGAAAACTTAAAATATTCTAGTAAAATATGAACTATACTCTATTAAAGTAATGATCATATTTTACTAGAGTGTGGACTAGCCGGAGACATCGTACAATCCATGTTAAAAATTGAAAATATTCTAGTGGAGTATGTATTATACTCTATTATAGTATGAATTATATTTTACTAGAATATTCCAGCGGTTGGAGCCGGAGACATCCAACCATTCATATTGAAAATTTAAAATATTCTAGCAGAGTATGCATACTCTATTAGAGTATTTCGGAGATCGGTGCCGACGGCTTGAGCCGGAGACATCCAACCATCTATGTTGAAAACTTAAAATATTTTAGTAGAGTATGAATTATACTTTATTAGAATATGAATTATACTCTATTATAGTATTCCGGCGGTTGGAGCCACAGATATCCGACTATCTATGTTAAAAATTTTAAATATTATAGTAGAGTATACACTATAATTTACTAGAATATGAACTATATTCTACTAGAGTATTCTAGCGGCCGGAGCCAGAGACATCTAGCTATCGATGCTAAAAATTTAAAATAGTTTAGTCAAGTATATACTATACTCTACTAGAATACGTTCTGGCTCCGTTTGGTAGCGTTTTTTTGACGTAAAAGCCATGTGAAAGAATTCAATATATCAGTTAAGTTAATTGTGGTGATCCTCTTATTTAAATGTTTGATTAATTACCAAATTTCCCCAAAAATATGACTCTTCTAATATTTTGCCCCAAGAGAATTTAACAACAATCACCATTTGGACGACATGTATCATTTTCAATAAAAATTCTAAGGAAAAATTTCACATTTGTCCCTTGAAGTTTGGACATTATCAAAAGATATCCCCAAACTTTAATTTGTAAAATATGTTCCCTTTTAACATTGAAATGTATGCAAAATTTCTCCTTCCGTTAGTTTTTTAACATAAGATAATTTTCATATTTGCCCCCAAACTTTGGATCTTATCATAAATTACCCTTTGAACTTTGCAATATTAACAAATTTGAAACATTTTTATGTTATTTTAATTTTTATGGAGATTTAGGATAAATTTAGTGTTTGCCCCCAAACTTAATGCCTTGTCACAATTTGTCCCTGACTTTGAAACATTAGCAAAATTTTCCCTTATATCCGTTTTATTATCAGAATAGTCAAGTGTCAATATATAGAATAAAGACTAAATTAAAATGATAAAATGATAACTTTACCCCCAAAAATAATGAATTATAGAAAAACTAATGCATGAAAACATGAAAAAGAAATTTCTTTTTTGTTTAACAAATAAAAAGAACTGTTTTTTTTTTTTTTAAATAACAAAATTTGTTCTTTGATGAGGGTGGAAGAGTTTTTGCATGGAACAAGCAAAGTGGAGGAGGGGAGAAGAGACAAGGTCGTACATGAAGAAGGGAGGGGAGAAGATAAGGCGTCACAAGCGAGGGGTTAGGGGAGGAAGGGCGACAATGAGCTAGGGGTAGGCTGCGGCGGGGGAGATGGTGCAAGGGCAAGTTTGAAGGTGCAGAATGCGATGCAGATCCGCTGCAAGGAGGACATGACGACGAGCTTGGACTAAGGGGAGGGGATGCTGCTGTCAGAGGTGGGATGCCATCGAATGAGCAAATGGGTTTACAAGCATCATTTTTGTTTTGTTTTCTCTCTTTAAGATTGAAGAAATTTTTTTATTTTTAATTTTAATATTCAGATGGTCATTTTTCATTTTACAGGAGAATTTTATCAATATTAATTTGTGCTATTATATAGTTATCCTTTTAATTTTGATATTCAGCTGATGCGTGACAATTAAAAAAAAAAACTAAAGAAAGAGAGTAATTTGCTAATGTTTCAAAGTTTGAGTTATTTTACAAAACCCAAAATTTTTGGGCCAAACGTGAGATTTGTCCTTGATTTTCGTTATCTAAACTAACAGAAGGGAAATTTTGCAAACAAGTTTCAAAGTTTGGGGAGGAGCTGATATTACAAAATATAGTTCTAGGGGCATTTTATGATAAGATTTAAAATTAAGGGGAAAATCTGAAATTTGTCCATATTCTAACAGAAGGATTTTTTTTTAGTTAACAAAATTTTTTTTTTCCAGGGTTACAGATATAACACTTAGAACTCGGAAGACAAAGTATTAAAATTACTATAATTTAAGGGGAATTTTTATATTGTAACACTTTATTCTTCGAATTTTAAAACGGTATTATCCATTCCATTGAAAAAGAACTCTTAAAAAATAAAGAGTGGGAGAGAAATCTTTGTAATTAATCCTGTTATTTGTTCTCAACTCTAGTTGAACATGTAATAGTAACATTTCTCACATAATAAGAAATTATAACTTTATATATAAAATGATGGTTGGGAAAAAAAAATATACATATATCATGATGGTTGAACTGAAAAGGTTGAAAAATTAAATGTCAATGTAGTTGAGAGTATAAGAGGGCAAAAACAATTTACAGTATGAAATAAATAGTTATGACTGACCAACTGACTATGTGATGTAATAAGATAATAGGGCAATGAAATGAAATAGAAAGAATTCTCTCCCTCTGAGCGCTATTGTTCTTTCTGTGCGCAATAATGAAATAAAAAAAATATGTATCACAATCATACAAGAGAAATTAATATTTTAGAAGACTGCTTGAAAAAAGGTTTAAGTACATACATATTTGAGAAATTTGATTTGAAGAAAAAATTACAAAAAAAAAAAAGTACTTGAAAATTTTAGAAATACAATATACTAAGGAAAAAGAAAAAGATTAAGCTTGCCTTTGATGAACCAGTTTAGAATGTAATTTTTAGGTTAAAGTTGATTGATTTTTTAAAAACTAAATATAATTTTATTCAATTTTCAAAAAAAAAATTGAAAATTTATGATCCGGAATGGAAAGCCAAATAACCCCTAAAATTTTGCTCAACCTTCAAAGGTTTAAGTTATTGGGGTTTTTGTGGGCGGGAAAATGAAATTGTATCTGCTAAAAAAAAAAACAAAGGAAATGTGTTGGATTAAGGTTTTTAAAAATTTCCTAATACACACAAAAATCCTATATAAAATAATTAATCAATCAACATAATTGTAGATATCTATTAGATATATGGCATGTTTACTTACCTGTAATCGGAGTGATCATGAATCGGAGTGGATAAAATTTGGAATGGACTAGATTCGGAGTCAAAATATGGTATTTACTTGGGTTTTAGGAATCAGAGTCGAAATCAATGTCAATTCCATTAATGCATTTACTTAGAACATGAATCAGAGTCAGTTACTGTAAATTTACTTGTGCATCCCTTTATTTATTATGTTTTCAAAAATTAAAAAATTGATTAATTTTTTGTATTTATTATCATACTATTAATCAAAAGTAAAATAACCATTATGATATTAAGACAATCAAATTAAATTGTGTAATTTTTTGTTTAAAAAAATTTAAAAAGTAAAAAAAAAATGAATTAAACTAAGTAAAGTATAAAAAATATAATAATAGAAATATAATAATATATTGTGATAAAAAATTATTTATTTACTCTAATAATGGCTTTCCATGATTATTGAAAACACAATTTATAAAAGAGCAATTTAATTATCACAATATATAAAAGAGCAATCTAATAATATATATCACAATTTATATTATTTACTCTAATAATATATCGTGAAAACACAAATTTACCAATATTTTTTGATAATGTAATATATGTTAGATATTATCAAAAACTAAACAGATTGGCTTTCCATGATTATTGAACGGAAGGAAGAAAACGCCGATTTCATTGCACTAATCTCTTGTATTATGTTTTCCTTTTCAATCCTCAAATAAGAAAGTAAAATTGGGGGCAAAATAATAATTTAACTTTAATATCAGGAATGAGAATGCTAATCCGATGAGGGGGCTTAGGATTGTCAATCCTCTTACTCAATCCCAAATTAGTGTGGGCCCCACACATTTTCACTCCTATTCCAAGATAAAAATAGGTAAGAAAATATAAAATTAATTCTCATTTCTATTCCGATTATCTGTTTCTAGAAAGTAAACGAGCCAATAATGTCTACCGTCTCTTTCATCTTTAATCTAGCACCAAAGTTCTCCTCCGACTACAATTATTACAAACTTGCAATGCTTATTTTTTATTTTGTTATAGCTTATATTTTTGCTTTTATTTGTGTAATATACCATGTATTTTGAAATTTCATAGTTTTGTTTATCAAACTGCATTTAACATGTATTTAATTCGTTAGTTGGAAATGAAAATTTTAAGTTAAAATTGATTGATTTTTCAAAAATTATTTATAATTTTTATTAACTTTTAAAAAAAAGACAAACTGAGATGAAAAATTATAGTTTAACTGCAGTTAAGTTCACAAACCAATTAATTTATACATTTTTTCGGTCAATAATTAAATTGAAAAGGTACAAATCTATATATTTTTTCGGTCAACAATTAATTTGACTAAGAAATACCCAAAATACCCTTAAAAAGAAAAACTAAGCTTGTGTTTGGAATACCGATCTGAAATGGAATTTTTAAGTTAAAGTTGGTTGACTTTTAAAAAGCTAATTATAATTTTTGTTGACTTTTAAAAAAAAAATAAAAACTAAATGAAAAACTTAAGTCTAGAATTGAGAGTCAAGCAAAATGTTAAATTTAAATCATTCCCTTTTATACTATGTATTTTGCTTTTATCTGATAAAGCCATATAAAATAAAGTTAGTGTATTAAAACCTCTTACTTTGGCTAATTATTTACTCTGTTAACCTTAAAAAATTATTTAATATTTGAGGAGAAAATTTACCAACGTTCAAAAATTAAAACAAAACGACTCTGTTTAAATGGAGTGACTATTTTCAAAAATAAAAAATTTCTTATTTTAAATAGAAAGTCTTTTTTATTTTCAGAATAATATTATGTTTGGATGTGTAAAAAAATTTTCTTTTGAATACAAAAAGTTGTTTGGAATAATAAAAAATGATATTAAAAATTATACATTATGAGAAGATTTTAAAAAGATTAATTTTTTTTTTTCAAAAAATTACTGTACAAAGTAAATAAAAAATAAAATAGTTTTTTTTTTTTTCAAAATGAGAAAACAATAAAAGAAAATTGAAACAAACATATTTTTACAAAAGTTTTCAAAATTCGGAATTTGGATATGCCACCCTAAGGAAAATGTTCTATAAAAAGAAAATAACAAATAAATAAACAAAAGAAAATTGATGATATAAATTGAAGTTCCAGGACGTTTTGTGACAATAGCCGTCCTCTGCCACTGCTGTTCGACTGTGTCTCTGTCTCTACTCTCTCGTCAATGGCCGGAACTCCGTATCCAAATCCCATCACTCCGCCCACACACGCGTCGGTTGGATCGGCATCGGTGTAATGGGCGCCGCCATGGCCTCCCGCCTCCTCTCTGCCGGCTACTCCCTCACCGTCTACGCCCGCAACACTTCCAAATCTCACTCCCTCCAGTCCCAAGGAGCCCAACTTTCCAATTCCCCGCTCGAACTCGCCCAATCCTGTGACGTCGTTTTTACTATGGTCGGACACCCACCAGATGTTCGACAAATTGTCCTTGAGAAAGACGGGGTTCTTGCGGGTCTGAATCCGAACTGCGCAACTGTCGACATGACCAGCAGCCACCCTGCGCTTGCCCGGGAGATATTCGCGGCGGCGCGTGGGAGAAACTGCTGGGCGGTGGACGCGCCGGTGTCCGGTGGTGATGTAGGAGCTAGAGAAGGGAAGTTGGCAATATTTGCAGGCGGCGATCGCGGCATTGTTGAGTGGCTATCGCCGTTGTTTGAGATCATGGGTAAGGTTACTTACGTGGGCGAAGCTGGTTGTGGGCAGAGCTGCAAGATAGCAAATCAGATCGTTGTGGGAGCAAACTTGATCGGGTTAAGCGAAGGCTTGGTGTTCGCGGAGCGGGCGGGGTTAGATAAGAGGCAGTTTTTGGAAGCGGTGAGAGGCGGGGCGGCAGGGTCAATGGCAATGGAATTGTTTGGTGAGAGGATGATTGATAGAGACTTTAGGCCTGGCGGGTTTGCGGAGTACATGGTGAAGGATCTAGGGATGGGTGTGGATGTGGTTGAGGAAGGTGATGATGGGAGAGTGGTGGTGTTGCCCGGGGCTGCATTGTGCAAGCAGTTGTTTTCTGGGATGGTTGCTAATGGAGATGGGAAGTTTGGGACTCAAGGTCTTATTAGGGTCATTGAGAGAATTAATGGGAAATGAGACTTCTTTACATATATGTTAAGATGCTTGGAGGGAAGAAGCAGGTTGGTCAAGAATTTGTAGTGTTCGACCGGAATTGAAGTATGGTATGTTGGTTTTCTTTATCTTATTGGCTTGGTTTTCTTTGCCTTTTATGCGTACAAAATGTAATTGATGTCTAATGTTAGTTCTTGGGATTGGTGTCTAATGGAGATGGGAAATTTGGAGTTGAACGTCTTATATCCTCGTAGAGAAGATCAACTAGAATGAAGCCTCTTTCATACTACTTTTTTCATGGAGCGAACTGAAACAATCGAGTTTTTTTCATATGTAATGAAACACCTTTGGATTCCATGGTTCAATAAGATTCTTAAAAATAATAAGTACGTCTCGATGTTATCTGAAGAGCATTTAGGTTTCTATTTGCACAAGGTTCTTGAATCTTGCCATTAAAAATCATGTTCCTTTCTTCAATCTGAGACTTCAGTTCATATATATTGTGTTCTTGACATATATGTTTGCTTTTAGGACTCATTTGAATCAAATATCAATGCGAAAAAGTCATGTGGAGTAACTCCTCTATCACGTTACAGATCCAATGTCTGTTAAATTGGAGCTGACGCATATCTTTTTCGTTTCTGAATTTTCCCAAAGATTACATAGAAGTTAGAACTGTGTTGTCTTTTTTCTAATTAATATGATAGGTTGATTAGTTATAATTGGTTCAGCGCTCTTTACTTCCTCTTATATCTTTTAAAATCATCCCTTGGCTCTCTAGCTGTCTATCCTTGTTTCCAATTTAAAGCTTGTTGCAAATTTACTGATCACACTGATTTTGCTTTAAAATTACCAGTTAAGGACAATGCTAGTATATAATTTTGTTCATTTTTCTGTGTGCTTTAACTTTACTTATCCAGAAAAATTATGATGCAGGACAGAAAATTCGTATTGAATAGAATTGTTCTCATTTATTTGCAAACGTGCTGCTGTGGGGTGTGGGTTAATGTTCAACTACGATGTTTCACAATGAAAAGGCCTTTGTTTCAGAAGAGCAGGTAATGAAGATGCCTGTGGGCATCAATGAAGGATTGGAAAGATTGAAGTTTGCTACTAGCATTAATTAGAAGGTCAAAGAGCTTCTTCTTCTTCTTCTCCTTTTTTTTTTTTTGTGCTGGCAATTTTCGTATGTTGCAGTATAATTTGTAAAAGAATAAGGTAAGACTTAAAGGGTGCTCTCTGCTTAACCAAAAACAAACCTGACCAGACACCTAGTTTTATCTTCAAATTTGTTGTCATCGGTTAATCTCGATTTTGCTTGAATCTTCTCTTCCAAATTCTAGTTTTCTAGTCTTATTTACTTGATGCATTGAGACGGTGTAAGAAGATAAATTTACAAGGAGACCATGTGGTACGGAGTGGTGTTTTTCCTGTTGTAATTTTTCTCAGGATGTGCTCGAAAAGATTTTCCAGGTTCATCTGTTGGTTCAAAATTTATAGAGATTCCATTCAATCAAAGTTCCAATCTCCCGATAAACTTACGGAAATGTTTCAGAGGCAACCACTGTTTCCAACGACTTGGTATCTATTGAAACTAAGGTATTGGACATTGCTTTTAAATCTAGAGAGCCACAAGTGTGATCACATAAATCCTCTCGATATCTTCCATTGGTTTAAAATTAATGGGAAAGCTGCACTCATTACATTTGTATTTCAACATGTCTTTGTGAAGTACACATTTTCCGCAGATAGTTTAAACTATTCCTATATCCTATGTATATATAAGAAATGTATCAAGTCCGACAATCAAATCTATAAGACAGTTGTAAGATTTTATTTAAAATATTATAATTACTTATTGATTTATATGTAACTTTCTATTTAAATTACTGTAACAATACTATTTAAAATAATTAGCGTAAAGGACAAGTATAACTAAAAAATGTTATAGCAAAATCAACTCATTGTCACCATAACGTATAAAAAAAAAAATCACAAGTGTCGGATATGAAACATTATATATATATATATATATGTCTGTATTCATGTATATAAATTATATCTTGTCAAAAGTCTGGAAGGGAAAAAACATAATATGCATTAAGTTTATAATTTGGTGACAATAGATTAGTCAGGCCTCATCAGATGGTAAGGACGAACCCGTGGAACATCTATCGATGTTTTGCATACAAAGCTTGTGTCTCCTTCACCAATGGTTTATCCACATCGGTATCTCCTGATTTAGCCTAGCCTTCAGAATCTACACGTTTTAATCACATAGGAAAATTTAGTAAGAGGAAAATGCCTGGAAATGTTTTTCCCTTTTTAATAACGACCTAAATTGATTCATTCTATTGGAGCAGAGTCTCGACGTAAAACAGATAGTCGGTTTGTTTCCATCTTCTGTTTTTGATGGCTCGGTGGTTAGTTTGATATGTCGATTACTATTTGCATTCTTTCATCCTATTCCTTCTTGAGTGGCAATCCTTCTTCCTTTCTGCTCTTGCTGTACCGTAAAAAAGCAATTAAGTTTTAGTGTATTTGCTAACAAAAAAAGAGCATATGCAATTAAGTTTTAGTATATTTGCTAACAAAAAAAGAACATACTTTAGAGATGAAGTAAAGCTATGGCACCTTTAGTATCTTACACCATCTGAGATGACTCTTTACATGACTTGTTATTTAGTAAGAGATGAGATCCATTTTATTAAATAAAAAATAAAACAGCTTAACTCTTTTTCATTCATATAATGTGACGGGGGCATTTAGCTTTATTCTCATAGACGTGCACAATTCACAAACTTTACATTATTTCCAAATTAAAAAAAAAAGGATTAAAGTAATATGATGACTTGTGAGAAAAAAAGAAATTAAGTTAAAATCAATTTCACATGTATTGATCTAATACGTGCCACCTGGTCTGTGCCACATGGGTTTATGGGTATAATTTAGCTGGATATCAATAATCCTTCGTAATTTAGATTTGTATAGTGTCCCACTGAAACTTTAAAAAGAAAGGGGAAAAAAAAATTATTAACATATATAAAAGCCTTAAATTGCATTTCCCCTCACGTGGCACCTTCTTCTTCTTTGCCTCTCCGCTTAATGCTTTTTTTTTTTTTTTCTTTTTCTTTGCCTCTCTGCTTAATGCTTCTTTTCCTTTTTTTTTTTTTTTTTTCCTTTGATTTGACCATCCGCTTAATGCTTTTTTTTTTTTTGAGGACCCCCGCCCCCGCCCCCGACCCCCCCCCCCCCCCCCCCTCCCAACCCACTTTTGCCCCATGATTTTTCCCCTTTTATAATTTCTTATTACATTATTTTCCCTCTTCAAAATCCAAAAATTTTAATATATATCACCAAATACATTTTTCTTCTTTCTTACTTGTATTGTGTAATAACTTTTTTAAAATATATCTTCATTTAAATAATTTTATTTTATTTATTAAAATATTATTTTAAGAATGTGACTTTCTTAACTACTCTTTTTTTTTTCTTTATTAATTTCTATCTTTATTGAAACTTTGTTCTCAAATGTATCTTCATTATTTAAACATTTTTGTTTCTTTCTTATATGTGCCTCAGTTAAGTTTCTCTATAATAATTTCAGTTAATTATTATTTAAACATTTTTCCATTTATTTTAATGTTATCATCTTTCCTTTTTATTTGTCCCCTTTAAGATAAATTTTTTACCTGTATCCTCATTTTTCTTATTTTTATTTTTTCTTTTGGTTTCTCTATTTCTTTCAACTTTCTTATTTTAATTATCTTATAGCTTTTTTCTTTTCCGTTTTTATTCTTCTCTATTTAAACATTTGTTTCTTATTCATAAGGACCGTAGTTAATTTGTCCATAAAATAATTTAATTTTATTATTGTTTAAACATTTTTTCATTTATTTTGATCTTGCCCTTCTTTCTTTAAATTTGTGCTTATTAAAATAATTTTCTCAAATAAATCCTCACTTTTTTCCTTTTTCCTTTTTATTATTTATTATTTATTTATTTATTCTTTAAATTTGGGATGAGAGAATTTGAACTCTGAACCTTTAGATAGAGTCAGGTGTGATTTCCTTTAAATTTAATTAATTTTTTTTTAATTTGGTGATAGGAGAATCAAACTCAAAATCTTATACATTATTAAAAATGATAATCATGCTTCTAAATATTGTTTTGGTCAACCTTTACTCTTTACTTTTTGTTTTTTTGTCCTTAATAAAACAATTATTTTCAAATACATCCATCTTTACTCTCTCATTTATGATTTAGACAATATGTTATTTTATACTCGCGGAGCGCATATTCTAACTAATCTAATCTAATCTAACTATATTAAAAGAGTAGAAAAATTTTTACTATTCATTTTTTGTAGTAAAATACGCACCGTTTAGGTGTTCTTTTTTTTTTTTTTTTCCTTCCTCCCTCACAGCAACGTCGATGATGGGCACGGAGGGAGGAGATTTTCCGACAGCAGCGATGGCGTAGAGGAGGCCGAGGGGTGCTCCCCCATGGGCGACCGATCTGCGCCAGATCTGAAAATCTCCCATTGCGATGTGAGATCCACGACGGAGGCGGCGAGGGGATCGCGACGGAGGTTACGAGGGGATCTCGATGGAGTCGGGGGTTGAAACTGTCCCCTGAGGGCGACGGATTTTGGCCGGATCTGGACAATCGGCGACCCCACATTGTCGAATTTGTGCGGCCCATGGTGGACGGCTCTCACTTCTTCGCACGGCGGAGGGGCTGGCATTGTCGGCGACGGCAGCGGAGGTCGCGGTTCTGGCACTGGTGGCTCGCACTCTTACTGGGTTGTGGCGGGGATGTTGGTTGATGGCTGATTCCTTTTTTTCCCTTCCTTCCTCACAGCAACGTTTAGTTGCTTTTTTTTTTTTTTTTTTCCCTCTTTCCTTCCTCACTGCAATGTTTAGGTGCTTTTTTTTTTTTAATGTTCATTTTGGTAGTAAAAATGGACCGTTTAAGGAATGCACGTTTATATGTTTTTTTTTTTTATTTTTAGTTTTTTATCCTTCCTCACATAAACACACCATTTAGGTGTTTTTTTTTTTTTTTTTTTAGTTTTTTGTCTTTTCTCACAACCACTGTAACTGACATTTATTTTTTGCCTCTTACGTGTTGTGCTCTTGTAAGAATTCTGAAAATTGAGCTTAAAAGAATACCATTTAATTTAAATTATAGTTTTGTCATATTATAACTACACATTTATTATTTTTAATTTATTATTTTTTAAGTACAAAACGTCTAAAAAGAAAAAAAAAAAGAGTAGAGTTTTTTCATAAATATATAATAGACAAGCAATAACTTTATTTGCAGGCATGTTGGTAGGAAAGCAATTTGTAATTTTTTTTTTTAACTTCAACCTGCATATTGATATTCACTTCTTTTTTTTTTTTTTTTTTGTATGAATGTATATTTATATTCAAGTTAAATGAAGCCCTTTTATATTAAAATTACATCAATCTTAAATATAAAAATCCCAACTAATATTGTTTAATTAAAAATATCTCAATTTCTCATGTTAGTTGATTTTTCCGTTTATGTGTTTTTTTTTTTTTTTTTTAGTTTTTTTGTCCTACTTCACAGCCACTGTATCTGACATTTGCTTTTTACCTCTTACGTGTTGTGTTCTTGCAAGAGTTTTGAAACTTGAACTTAAAATAAGATCATTTAATTCAAATTATTGTTTTATCATATTGTAACTACACATTTATTATTTTTTAATTTATTATTTTTTAAGTGCAAAACGTCTAAAAAAAAAGGAAAAAAAGAGTAGAGTTTTTTCATAAATATATAATAGGCAAGCAATAAATTTTTTTGCAAGCATGTTGATCGGGAAGCAATTTGTAATTTTTTTTTAACTTCAACCTGTATATTGATATTCATTTTTTTTTTTTTGTGAATGTATATTTATATTCAAGTTAAATGAAGCCCTTTTATATTAAAATTACATCAATCTTAAATATGAAAAATCCCAACTAATATTATTTAACTATAAAATATCTCAATTTCTCATATTAGTTGATTTTTCTTCTTTTTTTTTTTAAGTTTTTTTAATACATCATAATCTTAAATACATAGCAAATTGTAGATTTTTTTTTTCATAAGGTATATCATTTTTTTATGAACTTTGTGTTTAAGATTTCTTTTCTTTTGGGCTATATGCAGATCAGTCCCTAACTTTATTTTCAGATAATGATCATTTGATGCATTATTAGTTTTCAAATCAATCCTTAAATTATTGATTTAGTTACAATTCTTGGTAAAACTAAAAACGTTATGCAATCCTACATATATATATAAAAGAGTAGATAAAAGTTACTGTTTATTTTTTATAGTAAAATACACACCGTTTTTTAGTGTTGTTTTTGTTTTTGTTTTTGTTTTTGGCTGCCGTGTAGCTAACATAGGAGGAGAGTGAATGGGGGAGAGAGAGAGAGAGAGAGAGAGAGACTTGGGTTTTGAAACTTTTTGAGGTTTTTTTTGACTGCTGTGCAACTAAACACGGGGAAGGGAGAGAGAGAGAGAATGTGTGTGTGTGTAGGGGGGGGGGGGGGGGGGCAGTTGTTAGGTTTTTGGTTCTTTTTCCGGCTGACACAGTCGGAAGAGAGGGGGAGAGAGAGAGAGAGAGAGAGAGATGGAGAGAGGTTAGTGGGATAGAGGATTTTTTTTAATATTTTTTTTTCTTTTGTTCGAGGGATAGAGAGAGAGAGAGAAAAGAGTACAAAGTGTGGGAGAGGAGAAGGAAAAAAAGATTTTTTTTGTCTTAATATTTATTTTATATAATTTTTTTTAAAAATATATAGTAATTAATTTAAATAATATCCGAAATTTTTTGAAAGTGATAGTTTGATCTTATTTTAAAAATAACTCTTTTAAAAAATTAGTTATAATTTTTATTGATTTTTTAGAAAAAGATAAAATTGAGATTAAAAAATATATATTAGTTAAATTTTAGTTGAAAAGTGAAACGAAGCATATATCTCTAAATATATAAAAACATCAATATGTAGTATTGTTCACGAAACAAAGTTAATAGAAATCTTTTATTTTAGAATTTCATTTTTGCTTTTATGTCATTTTGCTATTATTTTCGGACATATTCATGTTAAATTTGTGTTTGTATCAAGTTTTCTTGTTTAGAAATTTCCTACTTTTGTCTACTTTTAGAATGATTATCCGTCCTACTATAGTTGTAGGAGCTCATTATGTAGGAAATAGGCATATATCCAATATTGCTTAGGATAATGCCGACCATAATTTGCCATGTGAGAACTCATGTTTAGGAATGTATTAGCATTTCACCTATACTTATTTTTAGTGCAAAACTTTGAACAAGTAGGTATAAATGTTGTCGCTAGCATATTGTTCTACAGCTAAAAATATTATAAAAATAAATTGTTTTGCTTTTTTTAAACTTTGTTTGTAGATGTATGTGTGTATGTGACTCTATATATAAATTAAAATGTGTGTAAAATATTTATATTGACTCTTTTTTTTATTTACCTTTTACTTCATTATAATATTTTCAAAACGTTTTTAGTTTTCTTTTTCCAATCATTTTTTTATAAATGCAATGTTTTATTTTTTATATAACAACAATGGGATTAAAACCTTTTTTGAGATAATAAAATGCAACTCTATATATTTTGAAAAAATAAAACAAAAAACAAATGAGTTGTGTGTAATTATTTTATTTATTAGAATGTTTAATTCTGTTACTATTATGTATTTTATGATTATATCATAAAGTTTAACTCTTTAACTTTATTTATTAATTTGTATTTTTTTATAATTTATAGAAAATATTTCTTCATGTTAAACATTATGAAAATTTTCATCACGATTCAACACGTGCA
>CM046371.1:13997234-14180411 GCA_025413025.1 Ficus hispida | reverse complement strand
TTGTTATTTGATAAGAGATGAGATCCATTTTATTAAATAAAAAGCAAAACAGCTTTACTCTTTTTCATTCATATAATGTGAGGGGGGCACTTAGCTTTATTCTCATAGACGTGCACAATTCACAAACTTTACATTATTTCCAAATAAAAAAAAAAGGATTAAACTAATATGATGACTTTGTGAGAAAAAAAAGAAATTAAGTTAAAATCAATTTCACATGTATTGATCTAATAAGTACCACCTGGTCTGTGCCACATGGGTTTATGGGTATAATTTAGCTGTATATCAATAATCCTTCGTAATTTAGATGTGTATAGTGTCCCACTGAAACTTTAAAAAGAAAGGGGAAAAAAAAATTATTCACATATATAAAAAGTTAAATTGCATTTCCCCTCACCTGGCACGTCTCCCTTCCTTCTTCTGTGTCTCTCTGCTTAATGCCATGATTTTTCCCCTTTTATAATTTCTTATTACATTATTTTCCCTCTTTTTCTTCAAAATCCAAAAATTTTAATGAGCATGGCTGTGGTAGAGACCTTCTGAGGATCTCTACCGATAAAGTCCTTTTTTAGACTGTTAAGATTTAATCGAACGGTTCAAATGTTGATGGTGTACGATATTTATCATATACCTAACCTCACATAATCATTCACACCTAAAGTCTTCTCCGTCGCCGGCGACACATCTCCGATGCCGACGACCCAACTCCGGTCACCTCCGACCCCCAGCCCCGGATGTCGACCGTCGGCCACTGGCGACCCCATTTTCTCTCTCTTCCCCTTTCTCTCTCTTCCCCTTCTCTCTCTCTCTTCCCCTTTCTCTCTCTTCCCCTCCTTCCCGCCGGCCCTCACCCCCGGCCGCCACCCTCCTCGGCACCCGCCCCGACGACCCCCCTCTCTTTCTCTTCTCTTCTCTCTCTTTCTTCCCTACTCTCTCTTCCCCCTTCTTTCTCTTCCCCTCCCTCCCGCCGGCCCCCACCCTTGGTCCCCAGCCAGCACCCCAGCCCTGCCCCCCTCCCCCGGCCTCCCCCCACCCCCGACGAACCCCCTCCCCCAGCTGCCACCCTCCCTGGCGCCCCCATCCCCCTCTGCCTTTCTTCCCTGCCTCTCTCTTTTCGTGATTCTCGCGAAATTGCGAGTCTCATGAGAAAAGAGAGGCAGAAGGGGATGGGGGCGCCGGGGAGGGTGGCGGCTGGGGGAGGGGGTTCGTCAGGGGTGGGTGGCAGCCGGGGGAGGGGGCGTGGCCGGGGGGCTGGCTGGGGGCCGGGGTGGGGAGGGAAGAGAGAGAAAGGGGGGCCGGGGAGGGTGGCGGCTGGGGGGGAGGGGGTCGTCGAGGGTGGGGGAGGGGGGCGGGGCCCGGGGTGGGGGCCGGTGGGAGGGAGGGGAAGAGAGAGAAGAGAAGAGAGAGAAAGGGAAAGAGAGAGGGGGGGTTGCTGGGGGAGGGTGGCGGCCGGGGGTGGGGGGAGGCCGGGGGTAGGGGCCGGCGGGAGGAGAGGAAGAGAGATAGAGAAGAGAAGAGAGAGAAAATAGGGTCGCCGACGGCCGGCGTCCGGGGCCGGGGGTCGGAGGTGGCCGGAGTTGGGTCGTCGACGTCGGAGATGAGTCACCGACGTCCGTCGCCGGCGGTGGGAAGATCACCGGCAACGGAGAAAAATTTAGGTGGGAATCATTATGTGAGGTTAGGTGTATGATAAATATCGTACACCATCAACGTTTAAACCGTTCGATTAAATCTTAACGGTCTAAAAAAAGACTTTACCGGTAGAGACCTTCAGAGGATCTCTACCAGTCATGCCCAATTTTAATATATATCACCAAATACATTTTTCTTCTTTCTTAATTGTATTGTGTAAAAACTTTTTAAAAAATATATCTTCATTTAAATAATTTTATTTTATTTCTTAAAATATTATTTTAAGAATGTGACTTTCATAACTACTCTCTTTTTTTTCTTTATTAATTTCTATCTTTATTGAAACTTTTTTTTTCTCAAATGTATCTCCGTTTAAACATTTTTGTTTCTTTCTTGTATGTGCCTCAGTTAAGTTTCTATATAATAATTTCAGTTAATTATTATTTAAACATTTTTTCCATTTATTTTAATGTTATCATCTTTCCTTTTTATTTGTCCCCTTTAAGATAAATTTTTTACCTATATCCTCATTTTTCTTATTTTTATTTTTTCTTTTGGTTTCTCTATTTCTTTCAACTTTCTTATTTTAATAATCTTATAGCTTTTTTCTTTTCCGTTTTTATTCTTCTCTATTTAAACATTTGTTTCTTATTCATATGTACCGTAGTTAATTTGTCCATAAAATAATTTAATTTTATTATTGTTTAAACATTTTTTCATTTATTTTGATCTTGCCCTTCTTTCTTTAAATTTGTGCTTATTAAAATAATTTTCTAAATAAATCCTCACTTTTTTCCTTTTTCCTTTTATTTATTTATTTATTTATTCTTTAAATATGGGATTAGAGAATTTGAACTCTGAACCTTTAATTAGAGCCAGGTATGGTTTCCTTTAAATCTATTTTTTTTTTTTTAATTTGGTGATAGGAGAATCAAACTCAAAATCTTATACATTATTAAAAGTGATAATCATGCTTCTAAATATTGTTTTGGTCAACCTTTACTCTTTTACTTTTTGTTTTTTTGTCCTTATTAAAACAATTATTTTCAAATACATCCATCTTTACTATCTCATTTATGATTTAGCCAATGTGTTATTTTACACTCGCCGAGTGCGTATTCTAACTAGTAATAATGAAAAGAAAGAAAACAAAAGGAAGGAATGAGACTTTATGGGTATAATTTAGCTATAAATCAATAATCCTTCATAATTTAGATGTATATATAGTGTCCCATTGGGACCTTAAAAAGAAAAAAATAATAATAAAAAGAAAGAAAACAAAAGGAAGGAATGAGATGCGATCTTATGCCGCCCAGTTTGCCAATATTCCTATCGAAGGAATCAGAGAGAAGGCTATATATATATATATATGTCATGTGTGCCCATGCGCCTTAGACTTTAGACTTGTAGGTAGGGATAGAAATGGGACAGGTTCGGGATGAGATGCCTTCAGGGAAAACTTCATAATATATTAGAACATTTATTTTAGAAATTCTATCTAATTTTATGCCCAAATGTTCTAATATAAAACAGATCGCACAATTCAGCAATGAATAATTAATACTATTAAATTTTTTTACAAAAAAATGAATAAATGAAAAAAAAAAAATTAGTGGAGTGAACTTGGGACGGGAACTCCTAAACCGTACATGAAAGTCATTGAATTTATCATGCATTGCTAAAATTGGATACATACAGATAATCTGGTTGACCGGTAAAATTCTCATCCTCATTTTTTAGTGACCTTTTGATGCCTTTTTAACAACTCAGGGTTGAGGGTATACAACCTGGGACAAGGACACTACACTCTCAGGCCTATATAACAATCTTCTTGCATAACCATGTGGCAAATGTTCCTTTTTTTTTTTTTTTTGTTGTACTTGGCAAGCAATATGTCAGTATCCAATCGATTGGTGAAAAATAAACAAATTTAATACATATGACGTTACTTATGCATGTAAAAAAAGAAAAAGAAATGCTTTTAAAAGAATGAAAGAAGAACCACCATAGGAACCATAAGAGAGAGAGTAAATGATATAGAACTAGAAAATAATTAAAAAAAAAAAAAAAAAAGGTTTTTAAAAAGTAATCTAATTTTTTGTTTAATTTTTGGCAAATTATTTTCAGAAAACAATTCTTAAACAGAATATTTTTACTTTCGTCTATGAAAACTAAAAACAAACAACATGATCAAACAAGCGTTTGTTTTTAACCATTTGGTTCTACCTCCCACGGCAATTAATTGACCCAAGAATCACGTTCAAACATGAAACAAAAGATTCTCATAATTTTATCTGTCAAGTCTTGTTGGCAATAGGACATGGACACGTAACCTTTCCTTGCAAACAAATTTGGCATACATAATAGAATTTGTCAACCAAATATTGCATGACAGAATTCTACATTATAACCTAATTAAATTTCACTATATATAAGATGGAATTGAACTCCAAGAGACTTTCCTGCCTTTGCAAAGAGGAAAATTATAAACATGACGACCAAGAAATAAACCAATGGAGTCCTTTTTCTCGTAATTTTTTTTTCTCCCTTAAGCACACGTGTATACTATAGGGTTAGGGAGCCCTTCAAAGCATTGTATGGACTGTCAACAAATAAGTTTTACTCTCTTGTGGGTTAATAATAACGCCTTCTTGTGTATGTATATATAGCATATGAAATTTGAACATATATATATATATCTATTATAATTTTTTTTACTATTTAAATTTTGGTCTTTCTATTTTATCCTTTTATCGGCTTTTTCAAAAAATTTTTTTTTTTTGTTTTACTGGATGAAGTCGTTTGATGCTTTTGACTCTTTAGGACAATTATTCTTTATTGCAATTCTTTGTCTTTCAGGGATGACAAGTTTTTACTTGTTTTATTTTTAGTATTTAAAAATAATATATATATATATATGTAACAAACTAAATCCACACATGCGAATCACATACATAAAACTAGTATATATATATATATATATATATATATATATATTACAAGTATAGAAAACTGTGTTTGTTACTATAGCTCTACTCACAAAATACTATTCAAAGTGTTGATAAAGTTATTTTGTCCTTTTTAGTATTTTGTTACGGGGAGAATCAGTGCTAAAGCCACTTTTATATACTCTATCGATAAAACTTATCTTTAAACCATCAATATATAATCGAATGGTTGAGATGTTGTTTGTATATCATAATTATCATACATCTTATCTCATATTAGTATAGATTAATAAATAAAATAAAAAAAAAACTCTTCCCTTCACTTCCCCGACATCGGCCACTTCCCTGAGATTAGGGACTTCCCCGCTGATGCCGACAACCGACCAGATATACCCCTAATGCCGACAAGCCCAGGCGTTCCCTGACGCCGGTGCCCCCACCCCACCCTGACGTATGGCTCGGGCCCCCCACCCCCACCCCCACCCCCGACGCGACCCAAGCCCTGCCAGATTTGGGCCCCCCGCCCCCCAAAACCTCGACAACGGTCCCCTCTCCTGCGAGCTCCCGCTGTTCAGGGATGGCGAAATTGCCTCCCCTTGCGACCTTCCACCCACCAGTGAGAAGAGAAGGGGGGGGGGGGGGAGTCAGTTTTTTTTTTTTTTTGGTTTTGTTTTTTTAAGGAAAAAGAAAAGAGGAAATTTGGTGTCGATGAGGTGGGGGGGGGGGGGGAGTGCTTGAGCGTGGGGGAGTACGGCATCTAGAGTGGGGTGGGAGGGGGCCCAAGCGCTAGTGTCGGGGTAGGGTGGAGGGGCCTGGGGCTTAGGTCGGTGTCGGGGTACGGTGGCGCCTGGGCTTGTCGACATTTGGGGGCATATCTAGTCAGTTGCGGTTGTCGGCAGGGAAGTCACCGGCTTCGAGGAAGGGAAAGGAAGGAGTGCGTTTTTATTTTTATTTATTAATCTATACTAATATGAAGTAAGATGTATGATAATTGTGATACAAAAACAACATCTCAATTGTTGATTACATCTTAACAGTTTAAAAATGAGCTCTATCGATAGGGTTTATAAAAGAACTTTACCACAGCTTTACCTTTTGTCATGTTTTCTTTTTATTTTTGGGTAAATCTATGGTAGAGTCTCGTTTATATACTCTATGATAAAGCTCATTTTTAAACTATTACGGTGTAATTGAATGACTGAGATATTATTTGTGTATGATAACTATCATGCATATTATCTCATAGTAGTATAGACTAATTAATATATTAAACAATAATTAAAAAAAAAAAAAACAATCAGATTTGGCCGATGAAAGGCTTTGGGGAGGGGAGACCATCTCACCTGAGGCTTGACATTAGTGGGGCGGTGGCTTGTCATTGTCGGGGTATCACAGGGTCAGTCACAGGTCGTGCCTGAATCGTTGGGCTTGCAGGCCTCATCATCGAGGGTGGGGGGGGGGGGGGGGAGGGGGAGGGAAGGGTTTGAATTAGACTATTATTACTTTGTTTTTTTTGCTTACGTTTTCTCTGTTACTGTCTTATATTCCTCCCGTTTTTTCTTCTTTACTTGAGGATTCAACATTCCATTTCTATGTCAGTATTTTTTCTTATATTAAAAAAAATTGCTAAAAAGAAAAATGATTAGTGTTAAAATTTTTATCTTCGTATCTTCCTTTTGTTTTTACTTCTATTGATTTAGCTCTATTTTTACTTATGTTCTTGTGAAAATGTAGAATTGGGATCTTTCGAGAGCGTTTGTGAGGGTATTTGTGAAAATGTTTGTAAAAACTGAAAAGTCATTCTGTCCACGTGGGAGAATCAATTGAAAGTTCAGACATGTAGATAAAGTATAGAGTTGATTTAGAGTCGCTCCTTTCTGATAATGAGCATCGGTTTCATATGCCTAGTAGAGCTTCATTGGAATCTCAATTTTTGAATAAATAAAAGATTAACTTTCTTTGCCAATGACGGGGGGACAAATTATAGCCTTTGGATCAAAACGAGTGGCAGTTCATGATATGTTGTCCCATGGGATTAAAAATGCACGTCACCTTATGTAACGACTAATTTTATTTTAGGATATATTGTCGTTTTGGACCTCGTGTCTGTATAATTTTGCTCTTAGGTTTATCCCAAAATATCTCATATTATTAAGAGATGGCCTTTTACTTATGAACATCACATATATCCATTCCCAAACGATCTGGACTGCACAACTTATCATTTTTTTATAGGGACTGATGACTGTCTCAATTATCTCTCTTTTTGGGGCTCAATGTCTTGTTGGCTACATTCCTGTTGGACATAGTTCTGATATATTTGTAACGACTCATGCCTCCCTTTGGTATAATATTATTCACTTTGGATTTCATTTCCGTATGGTTTTACTCTTGAACTCACCCTAAAAATATCATACCATTAAGAGGTGATCTTTTGCTTATGAACCATAACATATATCTATTTTCAAGCGATTGGGACTACACAACTTATTATTTCCTTATAAAGACTGATGACTGTGACACCTCACTTTACAACTCCCACTCTTTTTTCCTTTTCTTTTCATACATTTATCTTCAACTATTTTATTTTCTCTGTAACTGCCCTCTTTCTTTTCTGGTCATTTATTTCTTCTCTTTAAGTATGATGCTATGAAAATCACTCGGCTTAGAAAATAAAATTTTGAGGTGTTGCCGAGATCATTTGAGACGATTACTTTTAAAGTAATTTATAGAAAGGGAAATAACATTAGTGTTTTGAGGATTGAGCTTTTAAAATGGGATTCTTATACTATTGATTGATTTCAGGTTTTTTTTTTTCCTTCCAAAAGTTAATACCTCATAAATAAAGTGACAAAATTCTAATAAACATTTTCCACCATAATACTTCAATAACTGGTGGCACTAGAATCGTAGGACCATCTAAAATTATTCTAGTAAAATTATAAAGAATATTCTATCAGAACACTTCGAGTGATTAGCTCCAGATCGGAAACGGACCATTTGCCCATCTATTTTGTCAAAAACAAAAAAAGTGTTATTGTAGATTTCCAAATAAATTCTACGAGAATACTATGGTGATCGGCATTAGAGAATGAGGAAAATAGCACTTTTTTAAGGGTGAAGGAAAATTATAGCTTATAATATAGAAGATACAAAATAATATCATATTTTTAAAAATAAAAATCCTAAAATACCCCTAGCAGTGTTTCCTACCTAGACCCGCCAAACGTAGCTGGTGGCAGCGTCAACCATGTGCTTAGAAGTCCACGTCCGTGTCCATCGGCATCCACGCTGCTGCTACCGTCACCGAGAAGACCACTAGTTGCAAGAGAGCTCGAAGATAGCGAGAGCCCAAATCGTGCTATCACTGGCGAAGGTTTACGATCACGATCTCGAGATTTCCGGCCTTCCTTGCTTACGACGTTGTCTTATCCAGCTAAGATTCTCTTTTTATCGTCTCCGATAGCGGCTGCTTGGTTCCGATCTCGTTCACGATCGCGACCTCGCACGACATCTACTTGGTTCCATTTTTTAATTCTAGATAAATAAATTATTTACTTGAAAATAATTTATTCACTCTTAGTAAACAATATATTTACTTGAAAATATATGACATATAAAATACAAAATTAAATGATTATAGAAGTAAATACTGGATTTCCAGCTTACATAAAAAATAGTAACCATTAATAAATATCGGATTCAAAATTTTCAATTTGTATTGCTAATTCAATATTTGTATTATTTATTTTTTGGTACAAATATAAATATTGAAAAATAAAAAAGATTTAGGATTAATTTCATTTTTTTCTCTAACTTTAAGTCTTGTTATAAAATTTTCATGAACTTCAATTTGTAACATTATTTTCTTTTGAATTTTAAAATATTTATAGATTTCTTCTTAGTTAAATTCTTTATAGAAAAATATACATGACATTCGTTGAAAGACTAGAGAGAGATAGAGAGAGAGACTTTCTTATTTCACTTAAAAAGATTATGTCAGACCAAAATTGTCTTGTCTATCTAGATATATATATGGCAACTTCTATTTAAGAAAGGAGGTGTATTTACACAAGCATAATATACGAAAAAATATAATTCTTATTGGTTGGCAAAGAGTAAATACTGTAACCCCACCTCCCTCCCCTCCCCCACAAGAGAAAATACTTAAATAACCATATTTTTTTTAATTTATTGACCAATATGACACAAACTTTCATCTCTTGACTAACATTACAATTTTATTTTTTGATTTTTATGTGATATTGATATAATGTCAAATTTTTATGTTGTGTTGATGCAACGATATTTAAACTTGTGTCATACAAGTATTTTCCCCTTAAGTCAATTACGCATAATAATGGGAATATTGTCATAATATTTTCAATTGGTATTTTCTTTCGTAAATTTTATTTGAGATAAAATCCAATCATATTTGACTATGAGTCATGCACCAATATATGAATAACCCAAAATAGCATTTTTCATACAAGCTCTTGCTTCAGCAAACACACACACTTATAATACACACGCGCGCGCGCGCGCGCATACTTCCAAACACAGCCTAGGAGCCAACGTACGTTAATAACTGAGGAAACACATAGTCCACTTGTTAATGACGAAATAAACTAAGAAACCCACTTTCTTTCATAAAATAAGATCTTGCTATGTTACAAAATCATAAACAAATAAAGGCTTAAATTTTCTTGTCAAGTTGTTCTTCATTCTACAATCGAACGACGATAACTAATTAGATCATCGGCGTATCAAAGATGACGATCATGAGAAATGACAACGTCTCACCACCTTCAGTAACCCCAAGAGAAACTGTGATTGTAGTCATGGATGCAAGTAAGAGTAACACAAAAGGAGGAAACATGGATGCTCTAGACTGGGCTCTCAAAAACGCCGTTCGTCCGGGGGACACCGTTCTTGTGTTGGGAGTTTTGTATGAGTCCGTCACCTCCAATTCTAAGAAGAATAATTCCTGCTTTCCTTTCAAATACCTCATGGGCAATGGTATCTCCGGAATATGAAATATATCTTTTTGAGTTTGTCAAATTATTTTCTGTACTTATAATATTTTCAATTTTACAGTCCGTTTGGATCACTGTTTTGATATGTTTTTTTTTACACTATTTAAAAAGTTTCTTACAGTATTTCTCTCACAAAAATTTGAATTTAATTTTCAAACATATGAACCAAACGGGGCTTAATGTTTCTAGAAGTATTTTCTTGTATGTGTGTGTGTTTTAAACAACTTTTTGTAGCCCAACTGCTAACTTTGGAGTGCAAAATTATGCTACAACTCTGCAGGGGAAAGATTAGAATTTGTGGGGCACGGTGATGTCAGCCCGAGAGTGCTCGAAGAAGAATTCAAGGAAAAAAGAGTGCAGTATCAGAGTAGCCTCCAATCATTCTACACGCAGTGCAAAAAAATCGAGGTTTGATTCTGTTTTACGATTTTCAACAATGAATATATCATGATGACACACCTAATACTTTGTTATATTCTCAGGTAAAGTTGGATGTTAAACTTACTGCAGGATTTTCTGCTGGGAAATTAACAGCAGATGAAGTGCAAAACTCAAATCCCCGTTGGATCGTGTTAGACAGGTATTCTCCAACCGAACTTACAGTTACCTTGGTGTAATGAAAATATTGCAGAAATCAAAATGAATCTGAATTTATTCTGGTTTTTATTATTTAGATGCTTCTAACTATAGAATTAATGGAGCCACTGAAAAAAAATAAAACTAACCACTTTCTGTACTACTCGTTTACTGAGTTTTGGATATCAAACGAAAGGTTTCTCGATTTCTTTTTCTTTTTTTTTCTTCTTCTTATTTTTGGCTAAAGACTCGATTTCTAGTTAGTTAACAATAATTTCTACCTTAGCTATATTCTGACAAACCAATTGTTAAGTCAGTTCGGTATTGAAAAATCGGTCAGCATTATCTTGTATCTCCCCGAGGTTCGAGTATATTTAATATATATATATATATATATTAATTTTTTTGGCTCATTTTATCGGATGCAGTCACTTTAAGAAAGACAGACCCTACATATCTGAGCATGTAAACTGCCATGTAGCATTAATCAAGGGAAAAGATGTCGCTACCATAGGGTCATTAAGAGGGAGCTGCATGACAAACTTCCCGGTTACTGATTTCACTCTCGGTGAATGCACAAATAGTTATCAAGAAAGGGAGTTCTGTGCAGCCTCAATGATTCCTCCTAAAAGTCCTTGCTGGTATCCACTCTCTTGGCAAAATGATTTTCCGAGACAGTTTTCTTGTGATGAAATCGAATCGATAACAATGGGATTTTCTGATGAAAATGTTGTGAGAGATGAAGATGACTTCAAGGTTTATCAGGGGCTGCTACAAGACACACCCGTTTTAGTCAGATGCTTTAAAGAAAGCGACAAAAGGTTCTGGTCCATGCTCAATATCCTTACTCAAATCCGCACCGCAACATCATGAACCTTGTTGGATACGCTGCAACGGTGATTCTAATTCCTGCTTTTCGACCGCCCTTGTAAGGGCTCGGTTGCAATGAACCTTCAATGTGAGATTGGCTTCTTTCATTCTTCTTTCCTTTATTTTAATTTTCTTTGTTTTCATTTCATTTCGCTGCTTTTTCGTAAAATTGCTTACGTAAAACATTCAAGTATTCTGCTTCTACAGATGATTACCATTCATTCTCGTGTCCCCGTGTTCTGATTTCTATTTTTATCCAAACAGATTGGCATTATACTGATCAAAACGAGCTTTCTATTTTTTTCTAGATGATGAATTTGCAGAGAAAATGGGGTGGAAAGCTAGATGGTGTATTGCTCAAGAAATAGGCGGATGCCTCCGATATCTTCATGAAGAGTGTGCAGACGGAGTGATCATTCACAACTCCGTCTGTTCATATCATGTTGTCTTTTCTCATAATCTCTCTGCAATGGTAACATAGGAACATGAATTTGAGTTTTGTGTTAATGCACATTCAACACACAGATTTTTTTCAAGAAAAGTATGCACGAAAACAAAGTTGTTTCTTTTTTCTTGAATTTTGGCACTAGAACTTGCTAGTTTCTCTACATACCTCCTCAATTCTACCGCCTAGAAACTGAACATTTGAATTTGATTGTGGTTCAAGCTTTGCAACTTCACAACCGCTAAATGGCTCAAAGATGATGGCCCTTGCGATGAAGATTGGCCGGCGGCCGAGTATGAATCATTGCTAAATTATTTTGTTCATCTCGCCTCTGTGATCTCACATCTACGATAATCGTGTTTGTAGATGTATGAACCGAGAGAAAGAAGAGTGCCTTCGTGTTGATGTACGTGGTTATGGGAGGTTCCTTCTCGAGCTTGTCACCGGAAAAAGCGCCCATCATTTTCAAGAGCAAGGAGATGGCCAGACCTTAATAGACTGGGTAACATATCTTGTCGTAACTAGTAATACCAATCTATTTTCAAGAGAGCTTCCTCATCTCACTAGATCTTTAACCTCAAGTTTCATTTTTCATTTTGCGCAATATCTGCGTGTTCTCTAAAATATTTTTTTTCCCCGAAATTTCATTAAAAAAAAAAAAAAGGGATTGCCACTTCTAGAGAAAGGCTTCGTTTGCCAACTGATGGATTCAAGATTGAAGGAAAGAGAAGGTGCTTCGATGGCTCATCACATGGCTCATGCTGCATTGCACTGCCTCCAAATTGATTCAACTCAGAAGCTTTCTATAAGTGAGGTAATGGTTCAATATATACAATTGTTTTTTTTCCTACTTTGTTGTAGTCATGGTTTCATTTTTTTTCCTTTCCTTTTTCCATTAGGATTTTGTTCCTTCAGTGCTTCAATTTTTGGTTGCATTTTTGTTTGCAGGCCATTGGCATAGTTCAAGGTGATATGCGTGGGACGTGTAACCATTGTAATTTTGACAAGCATCCCGAAGATTGTACATGTCCCAAGTGATTATTCATTGGATTAATGCCACATATACATATATATATATATATATCTACACAAGTAATTAGAAAAAAAAACATAGCCCAACGAAAAAGAGTACATATCATTCGGCCTGTGCGTGCATGTACGTATGTTTATACACACACATATATACGTATAGATAGGAGATTCAAATTATGCACTTTGAAGTTACACTGTTTATATTGAATTTAAGCGCAGGTTGTTAAATATAATAGTCTGTATGTTAATAAAGATAGGAAAACTGAGTTGATTATTATTTTTTGTGTTTTTAATTCGTTATTGCAGAACAAAAGTTCCATGTATCATATTTTCATGCAACGTCCCAGCAACTAGACAACACATATATATATTCTCCTCAAAATGGTTCTCACCATATACCATAGTATCAGTTCTTAACCAAACTCAAATTAACTGGACCTGCCAATAATTTTTAGTGGACGAAGTTGAATTTAAAGACGAGGTAACGCAAACAGCCAGAATCTACATAAGCAAACTAACACTGATGTATTTGATGAATCCGGTAAGACAGGAAGCCAAAGAACTTTCCTACACAGAAGCTGTTCGGCATCTTTGAGAAAGCTTCCAGATTCAAAAGGGAACTTCTAATGGCGAACTTCTATCAAGCATGACAGATTTTTTTTTGGGCAATGCAGAACTCTCGGCCGTGGTTCTAACATGGCTGCTTTTGTGACGTTTTGGTTGATGACCATTCTTCACCAAATGACAAGGATAGATTAATGTGGGAGACCTGACCTAAAAATGGATAGAAAAACTGAAAACGAAAACGGTTATAGTCGGAATGGGAAAAACTGTACCATCCGTGTGCTGTTTTTTGTAGGAAGCAGTTGTCTCCTGCAGAGATATAACCACCATATCGTTATCCTCAGCAAGACAAATTGTTATTAAAATCACATTCTTAATCATTCATCTTGATCGACTGCATGACATCAATTCTGATGACAAGATTTGGGGCAATTCTGTGCCGACGCAAAAAATCCAAGCGACGCTAAGCAAATCTGTACAATCTTAATTTAAGAATGTTCATAAAACAAACACAAACTATCTTTCACCTCGCAGCAGCCAAATTCACCATGAGCTCAGTGGTGTAAGAAACTGGGTATTTGTCCACTGTACAGCTGAGTTCTTGTCACTAAGTGCCACCAAGGGACTCGATCTAATTAAATATATATAGCTGAAACTACAATTTCCTGTTACAAAAGTTCAAAGATCAGCGAATAAATATCATTACTGTTTCCATTGCACACAGGACAAGTCTTTAGGGGGAAAAAATAGAAAACAATATCGGAGCTACACTTACCAATGCAAACTCTGGTAAAAGTTTTAATATTAGTGTGTCAAGCTTTGCTCAAGCATTAAATTAGTAGCGACGGTGCAGCAAAATGTTTTCTGCCGTGAACTCTATGGTGTCAGATTTATTCACCACTCCTTTTATTTGATTTTGATGCTTTTAGCATCATTTGCTGCTTGGACAATATCTCGGCAATGAGTTGGCGACCAAATAAGTGCGAGTTCTTCAGGATTAGGTTTCTTGTCAATGCGTCAACAACATAACCATAACTGGACATCCACTGGAGCAGTTGAAGAAGCAAATCCTTCTTTTCTGGTTTCGCAATATAGCGTGATATGGCCATCCGAAATAACTCCTGAGGAATGAAGCAAGTTTACTGGCCAATATAATTTGAAACTCAAAGTTGTAAAGAATAAGAGGATGCTATCATTATAATCTCGATAGAGTTGAAACTCAACCCTCTCACCCATTATTTCAAGAAGGAAATTACAAATACCAACTTCACATGAGCTACCAAAGAACCCCATACTGTTAATTTGGAGGAAAATTTAAGGAAATATAAATACATGGTACTGTAAACTGGATCTAGAGGATTAGCTATTGGACCATGGAAAAGTTTCCTTATAATTTTTAAAGGTGTGAACTCAAACAGACAAGTTTTCATTTCATGCCCACTCTCGGGTCTCGGCTGCGTGTGTGCAAAGAGTCGTAATTACATGTATGGACCCAGATTGTCTATCCAAATATTAAAATAGTACATAAATAAGATCATGAAGCTCAATAACACAATTAAACTTTTTTTAGATGATATTTTATTCCTTGATTTTTGTGCTTTTTTCCTCCTATTTGTTCAAGGAATTGTGACAAAGGAATCACTCTCAAGAAGTTAAAGTGTTTTCCGGTAACAAGGTGAAGATGTTTATGAGTATCACAAGTTAATGTAACAAGGTGACTCATCGGTGATTATGATTGTTTACCGGATCAATCTTGCAGCCAAAACCATGGATCACTTTCAACACATCATTTATCGAGTTGATGTTTCCCGACTTCAGAAACATATTTGCAAACTTCTTCATAGCTGGAGCAGAAATCAACTCTCCATTGTCCTGATCATGAAAATATCTCACATGACACTCAAAAATCAGATAACAAAAGACAACTTATAATCTAAAAACAATTTAAGAGACCAAACCTTTACTACAACATAGGCATCTTTCAGAAGGCGTCCTGCAATTAGAATGTGGAGAATCTTCTCATGAAGGGCTTTGCACATTGTGCTTCTGCTATATCTTAACATGTTGTAGACAGAAAAAGCTTCCGCGTGTGCCTTCATCTTACCAAGATGAAACATTAAGGAAGAACATACTTCCTACAGAAACCCAAAACGAACCGAGAAAAGAAATCAGCATTCTAGCATTCTCATTAACGGGTCCAATTGCTAAGGAGAAAGAGACTAAAATCATCATTTTCCGATTGTAAATAGTGTCCCTTTGTCTAAACTAAAATGCTTTACCGTCGATGGAGAAAGAATTTCAAGTATTTCACAGCACATTGTCTCCACAGTTGGTACCCCTGTTGTTTCACTACTCAAGGAGCGAAAGTACCATGAGTACAAACAAGCAATCCCTAGCCTTGGCTAAGTTATGATGATATATGATACGCATTATTTTAACCGTGTCTGGAAGATTGTTTAAGTTGCATGTGCAAAATACTAGAGCTTTCCTTCATGAGCATGTTTCATTACTTATTTACTTCATTTCCTACAAATAGTGGATTTTTCCGAGTATGCTCTTCCTCTCCTTTATGTCTCCGCCCCATTCTCCTTCATCCCCGCTCCTTTCTTTCGTCTCATTGGCTATATTCCTCCATTATTCTGACTGCTCCTACATCACTTGTTTGCACAAACATCTCCCATCCCATTTAGTATAACGTTTCAAAAGTTAAGCATACAAAGACATCCATAATCTTCTTCCACATTTTTCCTCTCTTTTTATTACCGTGAAGGGATAAAAGCCAAAGTGGAAGTGGGGGGAAAAAACGCATACCTCGTCTAGTTGATGGCCTTTACTGTGCATGTCCACCATGGTTCGATGAGCGAGTAAATACAACTTCTCCTTAGAGAAATATTTTATCAGGATGTGAAAGGTTTTAGAATCAGGACTGATTGCTAATTGATCCATTTTCTTCAGCATTTCCATTACACTCTCCATTTCACCCGCTCTGCAATAAGCGCAGAGCATTGTGTTCAACATCACTAAGTCGTATCTGTCAAATGCTGCTTCAAAATCCTTTGACAACTGCTTTGCCTCTTCAAAAAACCCACCTCGGCAGAACCCAGATATCATGATACTGTATGCATAGCCATCTGGCGTGGAATATAGATTCAAGATTAATTTAAATACAAAGATGTGTGCTAGACTTCTACTACTGATGTAATAAGACAGGAAAAAGTAGAAGAAAATGTACCTGATCTAACACATTTTTTCTGCATTTCCTTGAACAATAATTTAGCTTCATCGATTTGTCCAGCCTTAGCAAGTCCATCCATCAATAAACAATACGGCATCTGAAAGTAGATTCCCAGTATATCTATAATTCAACACACAGCTGTTTGCTAGATAGAAAAAACTAAGAACAAGTAATGCTATGCGAAAAGTGTAACTGAACTCACATCAAGCAACACGTGGAGGGAGAAAAGGAAAATACAATCTTCCAAAATTACAAAAGAACAATTCAAAAGAAAAAAAAAATTACAGAGACAGTAGTAAATCATTGAATAATTGCAGGAAAATGTTTGAAAAGAAAAACGTTTGCATTTCCTGAGTTAAAAAAAAAAAAAAGTATCAGAGAAAATGCAAACTCTTATAGAAGAGTGAACTGAGGAGTGTGGTGAAAACTTCTATTTGGCTGATATTTGATTTGTTTGAGTGACCAAAGGGCATGTTTTAGGAAATAAGATAATTGGCTATATAATATTAAAAAAGCATGTCTAGGAAGGATTGATGTCTTAACTGAAAAACAGCCCGTTACTACCAGTCTTATCAAACTTAATACAAGAAATTCAAAATATTTTGAAAGTCAATCCACTGACTTGAGCTGTTTCAATACTGAAATATGGACATGATTTGACAAGAATCCTATAGTTATTTCAAAAGTAACGAACTAAAAAAATATGACGGCAAAACAAAATGATAAGGGCGGCCATACCTCATCTTCAGCATAGCCCAGAGCTTCAAGTTCGGCTAAGAGTTCTTTAGACTTTTCGAACAAGCTTCCTCTAACATATACCTTTAGAAGAGTTGTCAAAATCACCTGCAAGCATTGTCATACCGAATATGAGGACATAGCATTAAACAAATCCGGGAATGTTTAAATGTGGTTTTATACAAATGGCTACAGCAACAAAAAAATAAAGAAGAGAAAAGAATTAAATAGAAACCACCATCCATTAATCAATGCATCTATCGGCCAGATAGTATGAATATTTCTTCATGATCTTTGCAACCAGATTGTTAATTCCGCATCACACCCTCAGTGAAGCGGAATGTAATTGTATACCAATCATTACAAACATCAGGAAAAGTACCCTACAAGACCACGGACACAAAATTCAAGAATGCCCACAACTCTCACTAAGGTACTATTTAAATGTAAGAAACGAAAATTCACCCTAGGCTGTACAGGAAATAAAAAGAGGAGATGATACATGTAATAATCATTGGTACACTGGACGAGAAGCTAAAGTGAAGAAACCATGATCTTTCATCCAAGCTCAAAATTTTATAATAATGAAATTTTAACAGTCTCTTCCAGGGTCCTAATACACTGCTCCCGATCTACATATGCCAGCATTTGTGGATGTTTGTAATGCATGCAACAGCATAAGTCTAGTAATGGTCTTTCACCATCAGTGTCGGGCAAAGTGCATCAAGGTTCTAAGAGTGGTTGCCCACCAGATATTGTATCCCCCTCCCTGGTCACCCAAGAGAGGTGGCAATAGATAAAAATAAGAATGAAAACCCTTACTTGTCACAGGGATTATTTTTCTATGGAATTAAAGCTCTAGATATAATTGACAATATTATTTTATTGCAACTTCTCTCCTGTACCCAAATTATTGCATGGCTCGAGTCCCCTGTATTCTGTTGAATCCTAGCTCAATATAGCAATTTGCCCAAGACATTGGGGATTCTGTTTGCAGGGTTCCGCAAGAAATGACATATATCAATCGAGACAAGCTGATGACAAAATGCTACTGGGTATTAGTTTCAAGCCTTGTTGGTTGCTCTTATGTAATCAAACTTCAACAGTTCAAGATAAGTCAACAATCCATTGCTAAAGGCAACAAGGCAGGAGTTTGAAACAAAAGGAGCAGGATGCCAGTTTACTTTTGAAAGAGTTTAGTATTTTGCTTCACAATGGACTTTGAGAAAGGACTTTCCTCTTTCTACCAGTCTTTTAATGTATTTTTCTAAGGACATCTTGTCCTTGGAGTCTCAGTTGTATGGTTTTCTTGTTCTAATTAAAATCTTTTGTTTATTATTAGAGGTAGAAAAAGAAAGCCCCATTGTACTTACTTGTGGCTTGGAGCAGTCTGGAAGAAGACTACTGATGGTTACAAATTATTTTCATATCTAAGCCCAAATGTTTTAACTGGAAAATCTAAGAGCTTGTCACGACTATTCACTACACTTCTCCTTTTTTTTTTTTCTACTTTTTGGTTGTAATTTGTCCTCCCTTTACACTTGGACAGCCAACAACACTTTAGCGAGAACTTTATCTCTCTTTTCTTTGAGCTCCTACTTCAAATGTTTGAGCATGCTTATAAAAGGAAATGAGCCAAGTAGTCCAAGGTACAGAAGACAAGAACCATAACCAAGCAAAGACCCCAAAAAAAAAATTTTAATTAATTAATTAAAAAAGTAAACCCTTACAGAACTCTATTTTTTATTGTAAGCAAGCATGAAAACAAACCTTGTTTGGTACTAACCCTGCAGATTTCATATCTTGAACCAGAATCTCAGCCTTCGTATAGTTTCCACATATAGAGTAGGCATTGAGCATAGAGCTATAGTGGAACTCATTCGGTGAATGACCTTTATCCTTCATTTGGTCAAAATACCTTTCGGCTTCCTCCCATTTATTATTTGAGGCACATATAGCCAGAATTGTCCCGTAAAGAACACTGTCCATTTGCAACCCACCATCCCGCAATTCCTGAATAAGTACCAATGATGTAGGATAACCTTGTTTAGCTTTGATACAACCTGCAAGTAGCTAGAGAAATCAAAGAATAGTTTTAGAATGTCACATTATGGAAAGTACAAATAGTATTGAAAAGTCTATCACTCCAACAGAAAATAAGACTGAAATTTGGACAAACTGTTGGTGAGAAATTTGCACAAATGACATGCTAATTTGTATTTCTGGAGTTACCAAATTATAGTCACATAGCGAAGCATTTAAATCCCAAACGATAAGGAGAGTGATAAAAATCGCCTCACCACATCAATCTGTTAGGAATTGATTGATCCATTCTATGAGCCGATCAAATGTATTTCTATGCATGATCCACAAAAAGTTATGTAGCAGTTTTTCACAGGATGATGCAAGAGTAAAACATGTAAGCATATTTAATTAAGCCCCCTTTTTGGAAACATTTATGTAATAGACATACAGAAAGTTTCCATCTCAAGCATGAAACCAGATTTTTTAATTCTGTTTGATATATGGTAGATTGTTTGTTTAGAGCAATAAGTCAAAATTTTTTGTTCTCCTATGTAAGCATTTTAGTTTGCTCGACAAAAACAAAAAGGATGAAGGAATGTAGGCAAAGGACATTAATTAGTTTATGCCCCATCTATAGTCTATCACTTTCATTTTACATGGAGCACGTTTCCCAACAACTAGCATTCCGTGCACTACTAGGCCAGAATCTGGCTTCACTACAATAAGATATAAACAAAAAACCATCTTATAGACAATGGGCAATTACACAGTATGCAAATATCGATGCACAAATGAGAGGAAACAAATACTAGACAATGACAGAAAGGCATACCGTACTATATGTAACAACATCCGGAGTTAAACCATTATGCTTCATCTGATTAAACAACTTAAAGCCGCTATCAAACTTTCCATTCCTGATCAAACTACTGAGAACAGAATTGCATACGACGACATTACTTTTGATTGATTCATCTTGGATGCTATTGTATATTTCTAGTACCCCAATAGGATTGAGGCTCTCTCCCATGAATTTTATATAGCTGCTATATGTGGAAGCACTAATCTTTCCATTCTGTTGCATCCAGTCAAAAATCTGCAATTACATTTTCAATATAAAAGAGATGCAATCAACTACACTGCCACTTCCAGTTATGAGAATAGTAAAAAGGAAAAGAAAATGTGGTTAACACACGAAAAATATTAATAATACCACGCTCATTTGCACAAACAGCTGTGTGAGTGAGCCACACCCAACTACATGTGTGCGTATGTACATGGTGCATATATATGTATATAAGTATGCACTGATTAGTAAGAAAACTCTATAAAAGAGATCCCTGTAAATTTTTTTGACAATCTGTGGGAAACAAGATTCCACATTTTCTGGTAAATTGGGGGGCATCTCCTTTGTTCAAACTATACGGGTGGACAGGGACACGAACATGCACACATTAAGAAACATACACAAATTCGGTTATTAAATAGGAGAACCTCGACAACACTGCGAAAAACAAGTTTTTACACTTTTTTGTATATAACTATCCAACTTTACATGAAAAAACAGATGCGGCAAACAATTATTTGTACCTGGGAAAGGTCATGCGATCTCTTTCGCATCCCAAAATGACGTAATATAGCATTCAAGTCTTGCACCTTCAAAACACCTTCTAACCTGCACAAATGTAAAACTTGAATTTCAACTCCCAAATCAAGTTGATGTTTTCTCTTGTAGAATGATTATATCAGGACAAGATCAATCCCGTAAACACAAACTGCCGGTCTGTGCAAGATTATTATAATAGAGCGAGATTCAGTTTATAGTAATTCTAACGAAGGAATTCAATATTTTTCCACAAAAATAAAGTGTGGACGTTAATGCCGTTGCGGGAAGGCATATTAGAAAAACTGAATCACTGAAACATTACATACACGAAATGACTTGTTACCAATTTCTAAGAGAGCACTAAACTTTATATATGTTTCCGAATTTTCTTCTTATTCGATCAACAGAATTTAAATTCCCAGGTTTCATTTGATGTCAATTCTTGGTCCATAACAACACAAATAAATACAACAAATAAAATAATAAATAAATAAAAGTTTATGTTCCCTAGTAAGACTGCAGCTGAAGCTCAAAGATAACTCAAAATTTAAAGATAACCAATTCAAGTGGTTTGAAATTTCAAACATATATATATATATATATATATATTTAATTACAAAACCTCAGTTGGGTTTCATTTGAAATATCAAAACAGGGGTTAAAATATGGGTAAACTTAAAATATTTACTATAAATCAGAAAACTCAACATGAAAACTCAATCTAAAGTGATGAGTCAGGGAGAAAATTGAACAGTGTACAGCGTGCATATAAATTTCCAAGACAAACAAATGGAGAGGAAAGACAATGAGGAGACCTGGAAAGAGCAGAGCCGAAATCAGAGGAGTTCTGAACTTCACGAATGGCGGATTGTCTGGCCAAGTATGACTTGGAATGACGCTTCCGAGGCTGAGCTGGGACTTCGCCATTGATGGGTGGCGGCTCAGCTTGGGGTTCTTTGAGAGAAGTGGACGTTGCAGAGCTGAGTCGAGAATTTTTAGGTCTTGTGGTGGAAGGAGACAAAAAAGAAGAAGAAGAAGAAGAAGAAGTTAAGGAGAAGGGGAGAGGTAAGCGGCGAGGTAGAGCTGGTTGTAAGCCATGGCCAAGTACGGAGACCTCCATTTCTCACTCTCGTTAGTAGGGAAACAAGATAATTGGAGATAAATTTTGGGGGTTAAATTAACAAGGTCAATTTCTACAACGACACCCATTAACTTTTCCCCATTCATGAAGTAAAATCCAAAGGTTGTTATTAGATCTCAGTAAAGGTTCATGTGGTCTTTTTAACACCAAATCATAACCTCAAAATAACATAAATAATTACAAAACAAGTCCTAAATTCTTACCCCATAATTTTTTATAATACTAAAAAATCCAAATCTTACTATTACAGGTTGTTTGTTCGTCGTTGATTGCGACCATGGATGTGAAAATTTTGTGGTTCTTGAGATGAAGGGATGATTTATGGAAAAGAAGAGGAAAAAAAAATGTAAAAGAAAAGAAAATTCCCTTTAAAGCCACCGGCGGCGACATTCCTAGTGGGTGGCGATGTTACTGGTTCTGGTGATTGTGCCTTCTTGGTCTCAATTTCGTAGATAGATCGAACTCGAATTAATCTTCATCATACTTGAAATACCAACTTGAGTTCTTGAAAAAACGGATATATCTTAACTCGTGAAATTTGTGATTTAGAAAGAGAACAAAAGGAACCTTTTTTTTTTTTTTTTTTTTTTTTTGAAGGGAGCAGAGATCTATGGCCATTTGTAGTTTTTTGTCATTACTTTTTTATTTAGTCTATTTTGATGATAAGTTAACTTAAACTCAACTTAAATTTTTTATCTTAATTTTTATCTTTTTTTTTAAATCAACAAAATTTATTTAATTCAACTTAAATTTAAAAATTTATCTTATTCAAACTAATCAAACACCAACGAATCCTTAAAAATAAATAAACATGCTGCCAGCCTAGAATCCCACCTCTCGCCGCCAATGGATCTCCGTCAACTGTGAGTTCCAATGAAAGATGACAACGACGGATTGAAACCTACAGATTGCGTCCTTTGGTCTACATTTTTTTACCATCCATGAGGTAAAAAAGCTTACCCCATGATGGAAGTCCTTAGTTAACTACTAAAACAAATAAATAAAATCAGATGGCAAAACAAACAAATATATATATATATATATATATATATATATAAAATTAAACCGAATCCGTTAAAAAGGTGCAAAAAATGGTGAAAGCCAAACATTAAACTAAAAATTAAGGACTATAATTCCCATTAACTCATTAGTATGCAGGGACTCGCATTAAAAGAAATAGAAAAAATCCGATCTTGGAATTATAATGGATTAAAAATTTAACTTATCATGATTTATAAGGTATGAACAGATTTAGGAGTTTTTTACTCTATTTTCCGTTTATCTATCCCATTTTATATGAATCGAGATATATTGTCACTGATTTCCTGTCTCGTTAATTATCTCCCCAATAATGTTATATCATGTAATATGAATTTAATAATTTAACCACCTAAAAAATGTCAAATATTAAAAATTCTTTGTATAAATTGATGAGTTGTCAAAAATTTATTGAGAAAAAAGCCTTCAAAATATGAAAATGTGACAATAGATCTGGATTTATTAGTATAACATATTTTAAGCACCAAAGTAATACAAAAATTTAAATATTGAATTTTAACATAATTGATATATGAAAAATTAAATTAAATTATTTTATTTTATTTTACCTTAAAAGTCTTATATAGAACTTGTTTTATTTTTCAGTGTTTAATTTTTTATATGATGAAAATTGATAATTGGATAAATAAGGTAGTCTACGAGTATCTCGAATTGATGATAGGAAAAACATGTCTCATCACGGCCAACTTAAATAGGTTATCGAGCGGATATAAGGAGTGTTTTTTATTCGCAGGGTGCATTAGCGAGAAGACTACCCTACCTCGAATCCATCTTGTTGTCATACCTAATAATAATAAATATTTAATTTTCATATTATTGACTAAATTTAACCTTGAAAAAAATAAAATAAAAAACATGGTGAAAAAACAAAAGAAACAAAAACCCTCTCTGCAATACCTCTAGAATTGTCTCTATAATACTACCACACGAGCCCTTCCATCACGAACCCACAACGCTGCCACACGAGCCCTTTTGTTGTGAACCCACCTGAGTTATTGCAAACTCATAACGTTATCATGGATCACTGTCGTGCAACCCCCGTGATGGACCCACATCACATCGGCTTGATGGATCTAGTATGCCCAAGCCAATTTGGTCACCGCTCACCCCTGTCAGCGCATGAGGATGGTAGCATTCTCCATGGGAACAAACCCTGTGAGGATGATGGGAGACAATGTTCGGGGTAGAGATGGGGATGATGATTAAATCTTATCGCTAAAAATTGACGGGACAAAGATGAGGAAAGTACTCTCCCCCGCCTCAGCCCTGATATATATGTAATCTATATATTTATAAATAAGTATATATATATATATATATAATATTAAAAATGATTATCTTTAGACATTATTAATTTTTTATTTAAAAATAAATAACAGACTCTCTATTCAATGCCCAAGGATATTATTAATATCAATGTGCAATTGTCATATATACATATATATTAATCAAGGATAATTAGTTTTCTTTTAACTAAAAAGAAAACTAATCATTTTTTTTTCAAATGCATAGTTACAATAAATAAATAATGGTTGGGTATAGGGAAAGCTTCCCGACAGAGAATTCCCATCCCCAATCATGCTTCTGTGATGGGAACTTGGATGGAGATGGTTTTGGAGACAAGAATGAAGACTAGAAAACATTTCTTGATCATGTCTTGTCTCGTTGTCATCCCTAGTCGTACACTCACAGTCGATAAGCCCACCCCCCAACTGCGACCCATGACAAAACATGCCATATTCTCTGACGAGCATAACCACACAGATAAAGAGAAAAGGAGAGGGGGAGAATACAAGACTAAGTTAAATTTCATAATTTAGTTGTCAATTTTTGTGTTAGGGATCAAAACTATGCAAAAGAGAAAGTTCAGAGACTAATTTATCGAAAATAAAAATTCAAGTACTAAAGCGACATAGCATTTATAATTAAGGACTAAACTGACAAATTACCTAATTAGTAATTATTAGACGGCATAATGAAGTCAAATGATATATTATTACTATATACTAAAGGAGAAGGTGTTTTTACTGTTCTTTCTACAGTATTACACAGTGTTTTGTTGCTTTTTTTTTTTTTGTTTTTCCAGTTACTGCTACAGTACCAAATAGTACTGTAGAGTAAAATTACTTTTTGGCCCTTCTGCCTTTGCCTGCCGGTAGGAATCTCACAGTAAATGGATAATTTTGCCCTCAAAATGCTGTGAAGACAGTTTAGCCCTTAGTTCCTTGCCTGCCGTGTACTGTTTATACAGTGAATGGTCGAAAATGCCCTCCAAACCCTATTTGCCTCCTGCGTTTTCTCCTTATCCCTTCTGCCGCCCATTCTCTTTTCTATATTCTCTCTCTACTGTTTCCTTCTCTGGCTTTTTCTTTCTCTACTGTTCTGTCTCTCTCTTTCGCCTTCTTCGAAGTTTTGCTCTGCAAAACCCTATTTCCTCCTTGGTTACTGCCCTGGAAACCCTATTTGCCATTTCCTCCTCTCTCTTCTGCCGCTCATTTTCTCTTCTGTTTTCTCTCTCTATTTTAAACTTCTCGGTTTTTCCTCTCTCCCGTTCTGTATTTCTGTTTCTCCTTCTTCAAAGTTTTGGTTTGTAAAACCCTATTTTCCCTTTTGGTTTTTGCCTTTCATCGCTGATTATGGTCGTCCATTTTGTCTCTTTATATTTTATGTTTTGTTTCTCTCTCTCTCTCTATTGCTCTGTCTCTCTCTATCTTTTTTTCCTTTGGGTTTTTGTTGTTCAAACGCTAGATTTTAGGGTTGTTTTGTAGTGTTGGCCTATCGTTCTCTTTTTGTTGGTTTGGGTTTGTATTGTTCATGGATTTTTTTGTTTGGTTGGAAGTTTGATTTATGCCCACTGTTCTTGCTATTTTTTTTTTCCTTTCCCAAATCTTTTTTCTTCTGGAAATTTTTGAATGAGTTTTGCTACTGGGTTTTTGAGATGGTAAGTTTTGATTTGTGTTTTTTTTTTCCTATTTCCGAACCCTAATTTCTGAAATTTTTTTCTTTCGAGCGGGGGGGGGGGGGGACTTTTGAATGAATTTTTCTCTTGCGTTCTCTTTATTTCATTCTGTCGGATTGGTAAGTTTAGATTTTGGATTTTTTTTCCCTATCTTCGAACCCTAATTTTTGAATATTAGTATTTTTTTTCCCTCTGGGGGGCGGGAGGTGTTGAGGGTGTACATTGTAGTGTTTATTATGTTGTTTTGTGTTTCGTTGTTGTTTAGCTGATAAGGACTTTGCCTATGATGGTAAGAAGAGCTTATTTACTGTTGGGTCTCTTCCACGAAACAAACTTGAGTTCGTTGTTGTGGTTGATGATGTTTCAGCAAAGAGATGGATGTATTGGGTGTTACTGAATAATGGCTTGCCTATCATGGCTTAATTAGTTTTTCCTCTTTTTTTTTTTTTTTGGTGCTTCGTTTTGGTATAAGAGCAATGGAGATCGTAGTGCTGACAGTGATGGTAGTCGATTTGAGAATAACCGAAAGAAAATCCGCCCACAGTATCAATCAAAAACTTTAAGTCGAAATTAGCTTTGCTGTAAAAATTCCCATGCAAGCAATTGCAAATGCTCTGCGAGGTCAAGAATCTGAGAACTCCCAAGAGGCGTTAAGAGTGTTGGATATCATATTAAGGCAACATGCATGCAGGCTGTGGATGATTGTGTTTTATGTTTTCGGAATTTGGGTTTTTGGTTTCATTGTTGCTTCTGTTTCATTTTTTGCTATTTTTATCAGATTTTAGTTTACATTTCTACTCTTGGAACATTTTTTGCTTTTTTTATTACGAGTTTTCTCTGATCTGTTTTTATCATATTTGAAACCAAAGGCAGGGTAAAAAATGGAAAGAAAATATTAGGTATGTTGAAAATTTTTTTTCCTGGGTTTATTTGATTTCGATATTGTTTCCCATTTTTCGTTTTTGTTTATTTTTTCTGAATGGTTTTTGTAGATTGGGATGACTGTGTTGACATAATGGACAAAAGGACGTATGGAAAGGAACATTGAGGATAGTTTGTCTGTTGATTTTTAAATATATAATTTTTTGCCCTTTTTCCTCCCCGGGTAATATTTTCCTTAATTTTTTTGCAATTCTGATATAATTGGCTTAGTGTATGTGATGTTTTGTTATTATGATTTTTTACTCTGTTTTAAGTAATCAGTGAGAAATTTAGTAATTGTGGTATGTGATGATATAGTTAGATTCGAACCAATTCCTAAAATTTTCTACTGTTTAGTTATATGCTGATGATTACAGTTTGCAAATTCTGTTGTTCACATTAATGCTTTTATGTTATCTGATTTTTTTTCCCTATTGTAATTTTATGATTTGGTAGGGGTCTGTAGGTTACTGTTCATCATAACCTTGAGTGAACTTTTTTTCCGCCTGGTCTTCTGTCATTAATGCAAGTAATTATACTAATTTTTTTTGGTTTATCTGTTATCTCCAAATACCATTCTTCACCGTCTCTGTCTCTTGCACCGACTCTTTTCATTTAATTAGCTCTCTTTTATAAATAACCTATGTTCATTTATTGCTTCATCCGTTCTCTTTACTATTAATGCTTATGTAAAATCCTCCTTAAGTGCTTTGTTCTGGATCTTAATTGACTTCTGTCCAAGCCTCCTCTGTTCTGTTATCCAGGTACTATGTTTATTTAAGACTTTTAATGAGTCTTGATTGCTGTTTTAATTTTGTAAATTGTTAATAATTTGTTTGCCGGTTTTTCTATTGATTTATATATTATGTGAATATGTTTATTATGATGATAATAATATTGTGAACAGATTGAATTTTTTTTTCCATTGTCGTTTTTTTCCTCATCTCTGTTTTTTTTTTCCTGGCTGTTTTTTTTTGTTTACCGTTTTATGTAATAACCTGACTGTTTCTATTGTGTTCCTTCTTTTTTTTTTTTTCCTTTTTCTTTCTTTTCCTCCTTCTTTGATTGTCGTCTTTTGTTGGTCTAAATATTTTTAAGAAACAGTTTTGGATTACAGTTTTTATATGCTATGATGATCTCTGTTTAACTATGCAATGATGCATATACCAAATTTCTTTTTTAATTTGGTATATGATGCGGAATATATATTAACGATTGTATACGTTGCATATACTATTTGACCATCTTTAGGGTTACCATGGGTGTTTGGGATTTGTATTGAATTTTGTTTTTGTCATCCTGTGATAGTAATTTTATTTCCATACTATTGTAATATTTTGAAATTGTTTTCCCCTTTTTATCTGTATTGCATTTCTTTTATTTTTTCTCTTTTGGGAATTTTCTAATTTCTTTTTTTTTGTTTCTTTTTTTTTCTTCACATTCCATTCCCTTGTAGCTTGAAATGATGTTAATTTTATTTATTGAATTATTATTGTAATTGCATTTCTTTTTTTTTTTTCTTTTTTTTCTATTTATCTGTTTTTTTTTTTTTTTTCTTCCTCTCTATTTTTTTGTTTTCCTAGCTGTTTTTTTTTTTTTACCGTTTTATGTGATAACCTAACTGTTTTCTATTGTGTTCCTTCTTCTTTTTTTTTTTCCTTTTTCTTTTCTTTTCCTCCTTCTTTGATTGCCGTCTTTTATTGGTCTAAATATTTTTAAGAAAAAGTTTTGGATCACAGTTTTTATATGCTATGATGATCTCTGTTTAACTGTGCAATGATGCATATACCAAATTTCTTTTTTAATTTGGTATATATGCTGTATATTTTTTTTTTGTTTTTTTTTATCTGTAATTGCGTTTCTCCTATTCTATTTGTTCTCTTGTTTGGGGAAAACTTTTCTAAAGTTTCCATCTTTTTTTTGTCCCCCTTCTTTGTTCTTTTTTCTTCAACACATTCCCAAATATCACACTTGGTAGCTGTGAAAGATGATGTTGAATTGTATTATGGTTATCATTGATAGATAATATTAATGAGATCTGAGCATAATATTTTTCCATTGTCGTTTTTTTTCTTCCTCTCTGTTTTTGTTTTCCTGGCTGTTTTTTTTTTACCGTTTTATGTGATAACCTAACTGTTTTCTATTGTGTTCCTTCTTTTTTTTTTTTTTTTCCTTTTTCTTTTCTTTTCCTCTTTCTTTGATTGCCGTCTTTTATTGGTCTAAATATTTTTAAGAAAAAGTTTTGGATCACAGTTTTTATATGCTATGATGATCTCTGTTTAACTGTGCAATGATGCATATACCAAATTTCTTTTTTAATTTGGTATATGATACTGAATATGGTATTATCGATTGTATATGTTGCATATACTATTTGACCATCTTTAGGGTTGCCATAGGTGTTTGGAACTTTGTGTTGAATTTGTTTTTGTCATCCTGTGATAGTTTTCATATTATATAATTCTGTTCAGTATTAAAAAAAATTAACAAAAATTATACTAATTATAATTATAATATTTAACTAACAAATTATTTTTATTATATAATACTCAATTTATTTATTTATTTTTTTCTTTCCCGTGCATCGCACGGGTATTAAACTCGTTACTATATACTAAAGTGAAGGGGTGTTTTACTGTTATTTGAACAGTGTTCGATAGTATTTTGTTGCTTTTTTTTTTTCCAGTTACTGCTACAGTACCAAATAGTACTGTACAGTAAAATTACTTGTTGGCCCTTCTGCCTTTGCCTGCCGGTAGGAATCTCACAGTAAATGGACAATTTTAACCTCAAAATGCGGTGAAGACAATTTTGCCCTTGGTTTCTTGCCTGCCGGTTACTGAAAAGGCGCAAGGGGACAGAACAAGCCAACTCCACGTGTTGGCGAACTCTTTCGTCCGCAGCCACAAGATTCCATCGAATTCTTCATATATATTTTTTTTTGAGTAAAAATTCTCCAGATTTCAACTTACCCAAAATTAAAATATAAATAAATAAATTAAAGGATTAAAAAAATACCCCGAGTCTGATGTGACACCCATCTGTTTCTTCTCGCCCTTTTCTTTTTCCTTTTCCCTTTTTTTCTTTCTTCGTCACAACCCAAAAACTCTCCTGTCCATTTTTTTTACTTTAAATTTTTTATCTTTATTTCAGATTTTTTTTTGAGTTTTTTTGTGTGTCTTTTTTGTTTCTTTTGTTATATTTTTAAAAGACCCATTTTTTTTAGGATCTACATTTTTTGGTCTTTTTTTGTTTGTTTTGTTTTATATTTAAAAAATCCTTTTTTTTATTTATGTTTTTACATGTATATAACCTGATAAAAATTTATTTTTTTTGTTTTTTTGATTTTTTTAAAAAACAGTATAAAAAAAAGGAGAAAATGGGATATATATTTTATTTGGTTATAATTTTTTGTTAAGGTTAGTTTTTTTCAGTTCTTTTGAATCTAAAGATTTTTGTTCTTTTTTTTTTGTTTTTTGTTTTATTTTTGTTTTATTTTTTTTTCTTTAAATGAGTATGACTACAGAAATTTTTTTTTTATTTTTTTGCTTTTGTTTTCGTTTTTATTATTGTTAGTACCATTATCATTTTGATTTTGCATCTTTACTATTGGGAGAGATTTTAGGAAGAATTATACTTATTATAATTATAATTATAATTTTTATCTTAACTAACTGCTTTTATTATATAATACTCAGTTTATTTATTTATTTATTTTCTTCCTTTCCCGTACAACGCACAGATATTAGACTCGTTATGGACTATAAGAGCAGCATAAGTTAGTATCATTTAATCCGTTTTGTCAATTATGCTATTATTATTTGGTTCTAATTATATTTTCAGTTTCAGATTTTATTTTCCTTTATTAAATATTAGTTGATATGCACACGTTTTGTGCGTACCGAACAGACACATAGAGCAAGTCAAAACAAAATAAAAAACAAAAAATTAATTAATTTAATGTTTTAATTTTTAAAAATTAAAATTTTTAATTTAAAATTGCCTCTTGACGGATTTAGAACTTGTGCGAAATATACAAACAAAGCAAAGTAAAGCAAAATAAAAAATAAAAAATTAATTTTTAAATTTTTTTAAGTTTTAAAAATTAAATTTTTTGTTTATGAAAAGCAAGGACAAAAGATACTAAAATAGAAGATAATCTTCAAAGCAAATGCATTTTCAATAAATAATATGAAGCGAATGCATTTTCAATAAATAATATCACATAACATCATTTATTGAAGGTGGACGGTCAATTGTTTGGAGAATGGGAAATGTAAATTTGAGAGGAGTGGAGCCTTGCATGTGCTTCCTAAGTTGTAATTGAGTTGATGAGAGTTTCCAAGAGATGGTACGGAAATAATAATTGTAAAATAAATGTCTAGGAGGAGAGGTGACTTGTGAGTCGCGCATTGAAAACAAACGACACCTTTTGATCTAATTAATCAATCAAGTAGAAATTATCTTATAAAATTTCAAAGAAACATCAAGGAAACTTATTCTCTCTTTCTTACGAAGTTCAAAGAAACATCAAAGAAACTTCTCTTTCTTAATAATTATAATATAATTGATAGAAGGGTTAATTTCATTTTTAGTACTTGTGAAAAAAGTATTATTAAAATTGGATCACTTTTATTTCCTTTCATTTCTAGCACTGTCACGTCATCATCATCAATTAAGATTAATGTAAAAAGTCAAAAATACCCTCAGACAAGCCTAAATCTTATTTTTTTTTCACTTTCCCGCCTAGCCCCCACCCATTTTGAAACTCAAATCTTCATATAATGTCTTAACTTGATTTAAAACTATTTTCACTATTTTAAAGAGAGAAACTTCCATCTAGAGAGAGAAATTTCCATTTAGAGAGAGAAACTCTCACCGTCGGAAACTACTCTAAAAATCACTCGGAAACTATCGGAAACCACCATCAACGCCCTATATAAAACTTTTTCGAACTCTGTAATAGCTGGAGAATATTCTTAAACCACCCAAAACCAGTTGAAATTTCTTGAGTCTCCCATATCCAAACCCAAGAAGTTGGCAGAGAAAAACATTACTCCCGAAAAGAGGAATGCTCGGCTACTAGCTTCGGTAGAGAAAAGGTCATCGGCAGAGAAAAATCCTCAAAAACCAGAGCAGAGAAAAAAAGAAGGCACCCGAGAAATGGTCGAAGAAAAATAAGGAGGAAATCTGTATTGGTAGTTGATTTCTGAAAAAAAAAAAATTGCATAAAAATTATAATGTTTGTATTTTTATTTGATTTTGTGACATAAACTAAATGTTTGTTAGTTGGGTATTTCGATTTTGAGAGAAAAATTTAGTGTATTAGTTTATATAAATTTTTATAATATATTAAATATTATTATTGTTGGTGTCACTTACAGGGGTTGGTCATTTACATAATGACCGGGTGGTAATTTTTTTAATGACCTTATTTTTATTGTGTGAATGGCCAAAAATGTTAGAAAGTTTTTTAAATTTTTTTTAGACATAGGTCATAACTGTTATGATCGGATGGTCATAACAGGAATGACCTTTACTAGAAAATGACTAAAAATATTAGATTAAATTTCTTTTTTTTTAAACATAGGTCATAACTGTTATAACCGGATGGTCATAACAGGAATGACCTTTACTAGAAAATGCAAAAATGTTAGATTTTTTTATAAAAAAAAAAAAATTTAGATATAGGTCATAACTGTTATGACTGGGTGGTCATAACAGGAATGACCTTTACTAGAAAATGACAAAAATGTTAGATTTTTTTTATAAAAAAATTTAGATATAGGTCATAACTTTATGACCGAGTGGTCATAACAGGAATGACCTTTACTCAAAAATGACAAAAATGTTAGATTTTGTTTTTTTTTTTTTGTTAAATGGAAGTGTTAAATTTTTTTTTTCCGACGGTGAGAGTTTCTCTCTTTAAATAGAAGTTTTCTCTTTAAAATAGTGAAAATAGTTTTAAATCAAGTTAAAATATTATATGAAGATTTGGGTTTCAAAATGGTGGGGGGCTAGGCGGGAAAGTGAAAAAAAATAAGATTTAGGCTTGCCTGAGGGTATTTTTGACTATTTACATCTATCTTAATTATGGTGATGACGTGACAGTGCTAGGAATAAAAGAAAAAAAAGCGATGTCAATTTTAATAATATTTTTTCCACAAGTGCTAAAAATGATATTAACCTTAATAGAATAGATTTACCAACATCGAGTCAAATTACTCAAATATTATTCACCAAAAACATTGAGTCAAATTACTCAATTTTTTTTTAGTGTTTACTCTTTGAATTTTTAATTATACACATTGGATGTAAAGTTAATTAATGGCTTATATGAATCCCATTTATTTAAATGGTTTTTTTTTTTTTTTTGTCATTGGATCATTATAATTGTTTCGCAGTTTTTATAGCTTAAGCTTAGATTTAGACAAAAGAACACGATAAAATACACATTTTCTTTTTTCTTTTTTGTTTTTAATGGCAAAATACAAAATTTCACATCAAAGCTCTTTAAAATATTTTGTCATTAATCAAAAAAATATTTTGTAATAATAAAGACAACTTAATTATAATTTCACACATAAAGTATAAAATTTGACTCCCTATATTAAATTTAAAAAATGACAAACAAGAAAAGACTTAAAAAAAAAGATTCTTTTTTTAAATAAAAAAAGGTTATAAGGATAGAGATTAGTATGCTAAATAACTCGGGGAAGTGGATACCCCGTGTGATATATAAATTATTTATAAGTGAATTGTTCATGTACCCGACAACGTGATTGTGATGATTTTTTTAGTCACATATGCGGGATCCTATGTAATAAGTTATACATAAAGGTAGTTAACAAATAGTAATTGGCTTCTTTTTTGAGGTTAAACGAATAGTAATTATCCGAGTTTAAAAAAACAAAAAAGGTTAGAGGTTCAATTTTAATAACATGCAAAATCCTAGTATGGATAGTTGATAAACTTTTAAGATACAGGATTTATAATAGTAAAGTAATCCTTAATTTTATTTACCAAAAAAAAAAAAAAAGTAATCCTTTATTTAACCGTCCTCGAATGTTCTGTGTCTCCAATGCCAAGTCAAGCATAGAAGGAGCTAAGTCAACGTCAACGTTGTTGCTACTTGTAATATGAAAAATCTTCCATATACATATATAAGTTTGTATGTACAAGTCTTCTTCTCTATCCTGATATGATCTGTCTTTCCTAAATTCTCTATATCATTGTCTCCGCCGGAGATGCCTTCCTCACCGGAGCTGACCTGAGCTGGGACTCTGTCTCACTTTCTCTCTCACCTCTTCGGTAGATTATGACGAATGAGAGCAGGCATTGCAAGAAGAAGCCGCAGACCAAGTCCAGAGGCGTGAATGGCTGCACGAGCATGCTGAGGAATTTGGAGAATCCCCAACTTCTGCAGCTTCTTTCCGATGGCTTCTGCCACCACTGCCATTCCCTTTTCGAGAATCGTGCTCGCAACCTTTTCCTCTCTGGTATTATTCCAATTTCACCTCCTCCTTTCCTGCTTTTCTTTTTCTGCAATGGTGACGATGAAACAGAAAATAAGGCTACATTTTTCTTTTCTTATTATTCATCATCAATAAAGGTATAATTGATAGGTACACGGATCAAATTATCTTAATCTTAGGAAACCAATTATGTAAGAAAACTAGGAAACTAATAATTGAGAAACTAAAAGGCTAATTAACAATCGAATCTACGGATATGCAATCATGTTTAAATCAAATAAATCTTTTAAATAAAGCATAAATAACTGGCATGCCAGTTTATTACCAAAAAACTACAAATCCAGAATCAATCATCGGATTTCATCAAAATTGATTTTTTTTTTTCTTTTCATTTTGAATCTTGTTAAACAGTGCTTAATGATGCTCATGTGTGAATTATAGCCCGTTTGGGATTATTGTTTTGAGACTCCTCTATATATTTTTTTTACATGATTTAAAAAGTTTCTATGATGTTTTCTTTTATAAAAATTTGAGTTTAAGGTTCAAATTTATTTTCTAAATTTATGATCCAAACGGAAGCTTAGAGGTTCATGTACATGTATTACAGAGTTTGGTACTCAAATTTATAATGGAGCAGAAATGTATGCTTATTTATTTATTTAATTTCTCTGATATTCATTTCGATGGGATTACTTTTTTTTTTTTTTTTTTCCGGCGAGTAGGAAAATAAAAAAGAAACATGTGAAAAACGTGGTTTTGGATTTTGAAGGTTTCCTCTGTTGTTGCTATTGCTTTTATTCCCTGCTTTACTAGATTCTTTTTCTCTATTTTTTTATATGTGCTTTTAATTTTTCCCTTTAGAATGAATTGCTTTGTTAACAAGTAACATTGTGCAATTTCAGAGAATTGTTTTGATGTCGAGTTGATAAGCAATGAGTCATTGTTTGTTTTTATAGTGAACCAAAACCCCTGTTTGGTAAAAACTATATTCGGAAAAGTTGCTTCTTCTCAGTGGTTCTTGATTTTAGCTTTGCTCATTGTAAATCATAGTCCCAAGATTGGAATTGCCTGAATCACGGGACTTATATAGCTTGTTACGGATAAAACTGAAACGACTGATCAAATGGCATATCATATAGAGTTTCACAGTCTTGAAGATGTAGCTTATTGACGCAGCAAAAGTCTTCGAGATAAAGAAAGACCCGTCAAGCAAGAAATGGTTTGTTTAGTCTTTTCCAGCTTAATCTGTCTTTGATTTGTTTTTTCCGAATTCGTTTTTTTTTTTCAGAATAACGGCCTTGCCTTGTATGTGCTTAAAAAGTGAAAACTAGGATTGATTGCTCTCTTAAAATACAGCCCCCGTTCTTGCTTCGAAATTGTCTACTTCCTGGTTCGGTCTGATCTTTGCCTTTTGTTTTTGTTTTTTGTTTTTTTGTTTTTAAATAATATAGAGTATATTTTATTTCTAGCCTTTTTCCCCTGATTTCTGCCATTAGATCCACATAATGGCTAGTTTTTTCTATTCTATGAATCCGAATATCTAATATTTGATAAGTAAACTATTCCTAATCCAAATGTCTTAATGTCCTCTTTGATTTTTGATGCAGAAAAAGCTGGTGGTGATGGTTCCAAAGGGTGTGCTGAAGCATCATGGTCCTGCGAGAATAGCAAGAGGACTAACCAGCAAAACGGAAGTCCCCAGCATTCTATCGGAACACCTGAACTTATAAACGCTGCGAGGAAAAGAGAGTACCCTGGATCGTCTAAGCCTGCATCATCAAACAATAAAAGCAATTTGATTGAGCATTCAGGTTCCGAAGTACTTCTTGACGACCAAGTCGGAGGAGATTCCTCTTTGGTCGATGATGGGCTTTCGTTAGAGCAAGAGAAGAATCGAGTTTCTCAAATGGGCAGGAAGGATGACTTTCGCTGCATTGAGAGAATAGATGGAAAACTTACAAATATTCTCGAAGGGTTAAAGCTTTACACACAGGTCTTCAGTGTTGAAGAGCAAAAAGGGATTGTTGAATTTGTGTACAAGTTGCAGGATATGGGAAAGAAGAAGCAGCTTAAAGGTACATTAAAAAATGAAAACAAATAATTGGAACAGTTTTAGTTTTTGTTCTCTCTGATTTCTTTATTATTTTGGTTTTTTGTCTATCTATGAGTTATGTTTTGACTTCACGAGTTGCAATTGTTTTTCTCTGATTGCAACTAGATCTTACCTTTTTCATTTTGACAGAATGCTAGTCTGAGAAATGAAATCACATGCTCGTCTTATGTCATTTCGATTATTATAATTTTCAGGGAGAACGTATTCGGAACCTAAAAAGTGGATGCGGGGCAAGGGCCGTGTCACAATACAATTTGGTTGTTGCTACAATTATGCGACGGTAGCTGTTTGTTTGCTTTCTCTTCCTTTTCCCATTATTATCATGTTTTTAATGAGGCGAAATGTATAACATCTTCATCTATTGTTTTCTTCGTCAAATTACGTTCTCTTCCACAAAAACTTACAGGACAAATATGGGAACCCCCCGGGTATCATTAGAGAAGCCGAAGTTGAGTCCTTACCTCGATTGTTCAAACAAATGATAGAGAGAATGGTCAGGTGGGGTGTCTTGCCTCGAAGATGCATCCCTGACAGCTGCATTGTGAATATATATGAGGAAGGAGATTGCATTCCTCCTCATATTGACCACCACGACTTTCTCAGACCTTTCTGCACTGTATCATTATTATCGAATTGCAATATACTCTTCGGTTCGAATCTAAAAATCGTGGCTGCAGGGGAGTTTGAAGGGCCTGCCAAAGTCTGGTTGCCGACTGGGTATGCTTTTTTTTGTTCATATCTTTTTATCCAATTTTTTCACATTCGATTAGCTGCTTTACATATCGTACTGCTGCAAATCACTTCCCAAACGAATAATTTTTATCATTTTGTTGGTGTTTATTTTGCCACTACTTTTAGTTAGCTTGTTGTATGATTAAATACTCTTAAATCAGATTACTTGTTGGGCAGTGATATTTGGAGATTATTTTGAGTTGATACGTAGTTCGGAACTGATATAGATGCATTAGAATAAGAAGAGCCTTTAAGTAACTATACTTTTCAAGTATTATGTTCTATCAGACTACTACAGGTAATCAGATAAGACTAAAATATAAATTGAAGAGAAGCACGTAACTTTATGCCGACCAAAATATCACTCAGTGTGGAAATATTTTGCAGGACACTAATGCTTCTCTTGAAAACTAAAATTAAGGATACGTATTGTTAGTTAACCATAATTTATTAGCATTTACTATAAAAATAGTAGTTAATTGAAAATAATAGTAAAATTAGACTGGAGAAAAATAAAAGAACTTCTGAAATCGATTGTTCTTTTTCTTGACTATGGGCTCATCTCTTATCCTTGTACCGGAGAAATTAGATTACTCACAAGCACGTCCGAAGATGCTCAAGTCAAAACCTCTAACAGCTAAGTTAATAAAAAGCGGGGGAAGCATTTAGAGGTCGCTTCTCTCGGTTGCTCTTTTCCTTTGTCAAATACAAAGTAGTCACTGTGAAGGTAGAAAGTACTTAGAGCGGGGTATTAATTTTATGCATGCTTGAAATATCCTGGTAATAGATGGTCTACTTTCTGACTAAACCTAAAAGACAACGTATATTTATGTAAATTTCCTTTCATTGTGTTGTCTTTTTTTGCAGTTCGGTGCTAATGTGTAATGGCAATGGAGCTGATATCGCCAAGCATTGCATCTCTGCCGTCTCGGAAAAAAGGTGCTCATTTTCATAATGCCTTGGCTCTTAATGATTTTCCTTCCATGTTTCGTTTAGCACATTGTTGTACACTGTATTATCAAACGCGTAATCAGGATTATGATGTGAAAAAGGAAGACTCCTATTTAAGAGACTAACTTGGTTTAAATACTTTGTGTGCTGCAGGATTTCAATTACCTTCAGAAAAATGGATGAGAGAAAACTGCCTTACAATTTTCATCCTGATCCCGAGATGCAAAGAATTAAGCCTCTTGTCAATCCACCGGTAATTAAGTCACATATTTCACATGATTCCCGACAAAGAAAACATAAGAGTGATAAACACACTGCAAATAAATACCCCAAGAGAGTAAGGAAGAGGACCTTTAATGATGAACCGTTTATAGTCGAGAGAGAGTATGATTTTCCTTCATTTCGTAGAGTGAGGTTCCGTTACTAAAACAACATAAAATTCATGTATGAATAGCGTTCTTTTTCTTTCGCCTTTTTAGTAACGAGTTTGAACCTCGATTTATTCTATTGATTCAAAGTGTGTTTTGATCCTTGAGTTGACTTCTACTTTTGGTTTAAAGTATCCCTTGTAGTTTGAATTTGAATGTTTGATCAAATTACTATTGTATTTCCATTTGTTTGTGTTCGTATGACTCAACCCTGTATCTCATTAGAAATATCATCACGCCTATATTAGTGTGTGTGTGTGTATTTTTTTTAATTTAAGGATTGTGTTTGAATATACTCTGTGCATATTCATTTGCTAAATCTCTTATTAGCAAAAGGGGGAACTAAAAATAATTTGCTTGGATACATTTGCACAAAGGACAAATGCGTAAATCAAAAATACAAAAGACCCGCGATCATAAGAAATCACCCTTCTTGTTTCTTGAATCTCACCCTTGAACATCACTCATGAGTCATGACAGGCTATGCCAAGCTATGAGAATTTTCGTGCAGAAATAGGCTAGAAAATCTTTCTTGCATGCCGATGGCATATATTTGCTAACCTTCTTGTTCTTCAATGTCAATCCATTAACATTAAACTACTCCGGCGGTATGCGGTAAATCAAATTATAAAACCGAACATGTTCATTGCTAATACAAAGTACCATTCTTAAAAGACAAAGGTCGAAAATACAGACGTAATTGTAAATTTCCAAAAGAAGTTGGCACAAACACAGGACATTAGCAAGCACTCACATGCTTGATTGGAACTTCATGCCCTCACTTTGGGCCATTGGAGTTAACTTGTCATCAGTTGTAGGCAAGCCTTTCCTATCCGTTACAATACCTAAGAAATAAGAATTGTATCAAGAGTGAGAACTATACATAGCAGGGGGTCAAAATATTGAAGATCAAAATTAAAAAATCAACTACATATATATATATATATATATATATATCCAAAGGCAGAAGATTGATCAAGAATTATGCTTAAGTTTGAAATCGATGGTGTAGATTTGATGCTAAAGAATCCTAGTCAAATCAATGGCCAAACTTTGGATGATAAGTGACCAATAAGAACTTAGGGTAAGGATTGGTGTGTTGAAAGATCCAATGAATGAGAATAAAGATGATAACCTTAGATCAATGGTGAAAATTGAAAGAAAGAAAAACAAAATAAAAATGAGAAGTCAAGGGGAGAATCCGGATTTTTGGTTCAGGAAACAAGAAGAAAGTTGAACAAATGAGAGAGGGAAAATGGAGTCATTTTTAGAGAACTAAAGCATGATATTTAGTTATAATCTTAATGTTAGACTTTTTCTTGTCAAGGAAAAAGTTTTGGGAAGAATTTTAGAGATCCGAGATCTTAAAGGATCCACGGAGCATTTCGGTAAAATCTAAGAACCTTGTTAGAATTTGTGATAGTTGTGATAATATAGCATGCATTGAAAACTTTGGTATGAAAGATAAAATATATATTAATATTCTACAGAAGATAAGCTTCATTTTAGGCTTAGGAATCACTTGATTTGCTTTGATATGACTAAAGTTATGTGTATTTGAAGTTATAACACAAAACTAGGGAGAAAATGGATCTCTAGGGTACAGACCATCCATGGGTTTATTATACTCCGAACTATTTAAACTCAAAATTTTGAATTATAAGTTAGAGAAATAAAAACTAGATTCTTTAAGCTTTCGAACAAGGTATCAAACGCCTTGAACGGATATATGTGCAATTTTTGGTGAATTTTACAAATTTGGATTATGAACCGAAAATCCTTACTGGGACCCTGTACTAGCCACAGTTTTTATAGATTTTGAGTTAGTAAACTTTAACGTTTTATAAAACTATTTTTATCATATAAAAAAGACATTATAAGTTTCCAATGACGTATCTTTTGTCTTATTTGGACTTGTAAGTAAATTGTTATGATTTTTTCTAGTCTTACCTATGAATCTGGATTTGTGGTTCAAATGTGAAACCAATAGTAACATAACCTAAGTTAATGATATGAAACACTAAAGTACTAATGGAAATAACTTTACCACTGTAAAGTAGACTTCTTAAGCTTCAAAATGAAATATCACATCTTTAAAATGGATATGTACGTAAATTTTAATAAATCCCTTAAAATTATATTGTAATATGGTAATCCGAGATCTTACCATGAGACACTATGAAAAGACGTCCATATTAGTAATTGAAATGCTTAAAATCTTAGAAAACAAATTATGAAGACAGAAATTTGATGTTTCAAGTTTTCCAATAAGTCATCAAGTGTCCAAAACAGAATTATACTCAAATCTAAATAAATCTTACAACTTAAAATCCTACATCGATAAATCGATTAAACATTAAAATGTAACATAGGGGTAAGTCATAACATATGAATATTTTTAGTTATGAAATGAGTTGATTTTAAGTGCATGATCAAATAATGTGAAAAACCTTAATATTATAAAGTGGAATCACAAGTTTTAATGGGCTAAGATAAAGTACACTAAAGGGTTACTGGGCAAATACCAAGAGACTACCTTAGCCCAACTAAATGAGCATAAATAAGGGGATTGGACTAACTCAATAATAAAAAAAAGAGGTATACACTTAGGTGAGTTCTTGTCATTGATGGAATAATAAATTAATTACTTAATTAATTAAATAAATAATAAATACATAACCAAATATAATTAATAAAGTAATTAATTTATTAATTGATTAATAATTAATTAATTACTTATAAGAGTTAGTAGATGATAATCAAGATTATTATGTTGAATAATTACATAATTATAATACACGATTAATTAGAAATTAATTAATCATTGATATAATCATTAAAATAATTATGGATGATTAACTAGAGATTAATCAAACACTAATTATTAGGTTAATTAAATAATTAATTATTACTATTAAGATTAATAATTAATAATTATTATGCGAGAAATAATATTTAAGTAACATAATTAAATTATTAACAATATAATTATTTATAAGTCAATTAAAATTATATAATTTAATTATAATTACTCAATTAAATAAATTGATAATTAACTATTACCTAATTAATTAATTATTCAATTGATTAATTAATCAATTAGATTTTAATTAAAAAAATTAAATTAAATTAATTAATTAATAATTAGTAGAAATTTATTTTAACATTTAATAATTAATATGAATTAATTGTTAAGGTTAATTGTGATATAAGTAAATTATGTTCACTATAGTTTATAAATTAAATAAATAAACGAATAAAGTAATATAACTATGATCCCATCTAATAATGAGATATTGTTAAATAAGGACAATTCCTCAAATCTACGTAGTAGGAGATACAACTCCAAAAGTTTAAGCACATAAGACAAGTAAGTATAAACCTCACTTACAGCATGGAACAAAATGTTTTTCTTTGCTGATGCTCTACATTTGCTATGACTTGACTTGATGATGTGATGAGTATATGAGCTATCATATTGCTTTAATTAAGCATTTGATGTGCATAATTTCTCTTACACTGACATGATCGATATGCCTCACATACAATTATGTCAAAATAATATATGCATAGTGATATGTAAATCTACACATTGCCACAATTAATAAGAATGAAGCAAATAAAATATATGATTAAGTGTCGTACCAACCTCCAATTAGTGAGATGATATGAAAATAACGAAAGTTATAAGATATGACCTTAGAGGTTGTTGGAGGGTCGCTCCCCTAACTCCCTATTGGTTGCGCGCATATGGATACGACATAGGGGCCCTTAAGTAGACAAAATATGTAAATAATAAAGTATAATTGAATACACATATTTCATATGCATTTTTGAATATTCATGATATTACATGTGATGATATGATTTTATAAAAATGATTTGTGAGATATTGTTTGTACTTGCTGAGCGAAAGATCACCATTGTGTGTTCGTGCTGTAGGTAACGCGAGTAAGCAGCCCGCTACTTAGATGTTTTATGGACTGGTAAAGTTGTGCGGAGGTGATAAAGGACAGAAGTGGGATACCATTACAAATTAAATTTTCCGCATTTAGATTTCTTAAACTGTTTTGTAACGACTATATTTATAATCATGTTCCAATGTTTTGGCACTACTAAACTAGTATGAGAATTTTACTAGAAAAAGTATTTAGACACTTTCCATTTAATTTATATGAAGTTATAATGTTTGAAATTATTATCTAGATACGAATTTGAATAAGATAATTATTAGTTAGAGATTTTCAATTTCCTAAGTTAAAAATTTTAGTAATTCGAACTTTTGTAGTCCGAATATGTTTTAAAAAAAAGTTTATATATTTTCGGAACCAAGCATAAATGAGTGTTAAGACTAAATTAAATAATAATACGTAAGCTAGTTAACGGTCTGAAAAGTTGAATCGTTACAGATTGAGATGTTCTTTGTACATGATAATTATAATGCACATTACCTCATTGTATTGTATACTAAAAAATAAAATAAAAAATTCAAAGAAACTAAAAATAGCTAGTCGGTGACCATCCACCAACGGACGCCCCCAAGCCAATGATGAGCGGCCCCACCCCCCATTCCACGATGCTGACAAAGACCCCTCCCTTTCTTTCCCGAACATCGGTGGCGAGCGCCTCCCTTCCCCGATGCTGATTAAGACCCCTTCCCCCCTCCTTCCCCCTCCCCCCCCCCCCCCAACCAGATTTGTACCCCTTACTGATGCCGATGAAGACAACCCCCCCCCCCCCCCCCTCCCCTCTAGGATGACAAGGCCCTCCCCTCTAGAGGCCCGCGATCCCAGGGGACAAACCACCAACCCACGAGGCCGACAATCCCTGGCGATGACCTGCGACCGACCCCTCAATATATATGACATGTATATTGAGATATAGGTGGGATAGGGGTGATATCTCTATCCCTGCCCCATTTCTAATTCAGAGAAAAGACTTAATTCTTAGCCTTATTCTTCGGTGATTTGAGTGTAATATTTTTCAAATTATATTTATCCTTCACACCAATATCTGAATAGTATCATAAAATATGATTTTAAATAGAAAATTATATATAAATCAATTTATTGTTATAAATTTCTAAATAATAAGTGACAAAAACCGCATACGAGTCATTATATATAGTGCTAGGGACATCAGCTGCAATAGCAACTTTTAGTGTGATAATTTGTGTGCCATATGTTCATTAGTAAATACAACTAATTGATTTGTTAATGCTCACATTTATTAATAAAAAAAATGACAACTTATATGCTCATAAATTGATACTCAAAAATTAATATTAGAGTTGGTATTCATAGTATTTTTTATACATCTCTTACATATATATATATATATTCAAAAATATCGATAGCTGTTTTGATCATGGTTTTCCTTACTTATCATGTGACAGTTACATGGTCGCCATACTATAATCACACCGTGGCGACAACATTGCTACATGGTTTTTTATTTTTATATATTTTTGTTTTGCTTTATTTTGCTTTTCTTATATATTCTACACGCGCGAACATATCTATTTTACAGGTGCGAACATACAACTAGTATAAATAAAACAAAAGAAGAAAAAGGACAAAGACCCCATCAATTATATATAGATACAAACTGTGTTGATTCGGACATTCAAAATAAGAAGAAATGAACCATACGTTTAATCCAAGATATCCCAACATATTACATCCCCCTATTAGAACGCAAACGCGTTATTTTTATACATTTATTACAAACCCTATCTACATGCATATATAGGGGCCACACTGTCACATACTACTTTTTTAACCCCCTGAAGTTATCACAAAATTTCTTGTTTTTAGTAGCCACTTCTTTCATGTTACTTAAATGTAGGAAGTGGCCGGTTATTAAAATCAAGATATAAGTGGAATAAAAATTAGTATCTTAAAAAAAAATTTGTTCCAACCATTTGCAGCATGAAAAATTTGCAAAAATGACATTTTAAGATGGTGAAATTAGCAAAGAAAAAAGATAAGATAATAGATAGTTTCTAAACTTTACATTTAAAACAATGGATATTTTTTTATTTCTTTAAGAAAATGGATGGTGGTCATTAAGTCTTTTTTTTTTTTTTTTTTGGGTAAAAGTCCTTTCGCACCGTGTCAAATCGAAGTACCGCAGTGTTCACATGCGTAGTTGATCAACAGAAAATGGGAACCCGACCAAACAATCACATTGGGCCCACTTCTTGTGTCCATCACAAAATATTTTTGTGAATATTATTGTGAGTTTTTTTTTTTTTTTTGGATAAATGAATATTTTGTGAGTTGTGCATTGCACAAATATGATCACGACTTTACTTGTAATGGTGGGGACCATAATGATCATAATGATCATGCCACCCACAGTATAAGAGCGTTAATCAAGACAAAAGTTAATTGATAAGCATTAAAACCCTTCAATCTCTAAGTCAATCTTTAATTTTCCTTTTTTCTTGAATAAAAAAAAATTTTCCCTAATTGTACTGAATAAAACATAAAAATAACAAGTTTGATTTTAGCGACGAGAGCATATATAATATACAATCAACCCATTACAACAAAAATTCGTATTTTGCCGAAGTTGTTTAGGGACATTATATTAACAAGAAATAGATATTGCAACACTTAAATGGGATGGGAAATAGCGTTCACCAAAAAAAAATATCTTTATATCTCTCTCTCTCTCTCTCTCTCTTTTATATCACCTTCTAGAATGTGCTCTTCTAAGTTCTAACCGATTTAATAACTCGTGTTTTATGATGATCTTTGATGGTGAAAATTTGTCCATCTAGATTTAGGGGTGTTTGGATGTATAATTCAAATCTTGAAATGATTTAATTTATATTTTTTTTCTTCAATTTTATTATTTATATAGAGGGTGTTTGACATACCAACTCAAACTATCTAACTCAAATTTTTTTTTTATCTTTTTCCCAAAAAATTTTTGTTTTTTTCTCAAAAAATTTTTTATCTTTTCTGAAAATTCAAAAAAATTTACTATTTAAACTTAAAAATCCCAAATCAAACTATTCCACCAAATACCCTCATAGTTTTATAATTCTAACTTTAAAAGTGAATAACTTTGCATAAATAAGTCTAAATAAGATTTTTTTTTTAATAAATTACATAGAATTTCGAGACGAACGAAACAAGCTCAATATTGATTTTTTTTTTTTCCAAACACATTTTAAGTTTTAATACTTTTTAACTCCAGCAATTCAAATATCTCGACAAACGCATAATCAATTCAAACTCAAATTTTATAATACAAACCTTAGCATCAAACGCATGCTTAATTTTATTGCTGATTAATCTTTTATGTAAAACAGATAATAAAGTACAAAAGAAGTTTATCAAGATCATCTTAATTGTAAAGTTTCGTCTTCTCCCATAATGGAGGTTTCTGAGAGAATTACAGAAGTCGCTCTATGCTTATGAGTGCAAAATAGCGTCTACGAAATCCACAGAAAAATTCACCATTATATATAGACTCCGGTTGGATAATTAATACATAAAATTTGAATAAATATTTAGAGGTAAATAGTCATTTTTAGAATTTTTTAATAAGATGACCAAAATTTTTAAAAATTATTTAAAAGCCCTTTTGTTAATGGTCAATCAGTTTTTTTTAAATAGTTAATTAGTGATTAATCATATAATATTATTAATTTAGTTAATCAATGATTGACTTGATCATAGTCAATTTTTGATTGACTATAATCTGAATCACCAATTTTCAAATAAATCAATGATTGGCCAAATCTAAATAAAAAAAAAAAGAGTAAATGACCATTTTGTTAAATATAAATTTTGATTATCTATTAGATTGTGTGATCAAAATAGGTTTTCCAACCTATTTTTCTAATTAAATGATGAATTTTCTTATGTTGTGAAGATTTTCTAATTCGTGCTCTTGAATATCAAATATTCTAAATTCTCTATCCAAATCCTACGATTTTAGAGATTCTGTTGAATTGTCATTTGCCTTGTCTATGTTTTCAAGAGAACCAAAAACCTATGTGCTCTTTGCTGCAAATAGACTATTTTTAGTCGACGCTATATTTTCTCAACACGAGTGTAATAATATCTTGATAAATGAAAAAAAAAAAAAAGATAATAAAATAAAATGTGGAAGAAGGAAACAAAAGATTAATGTGTTTTATTCATGGTTTAGGAATGAAGAGAAGATTCATTAGTAAGGAGTATTATGAAAGAATTATCGTATAAATACATGTTTATAAATACAAAAAATAGGTAAGTTACCCAAAAATATCAAACTACTATATTAAGAAAATTTCTATTTTCTAATATGAAAAATTAATACAAATTAATTTAAATCTCCTATATTACAATCAATCACTCAATCTAAAAATTGAAATAATCATAAAAATAATTTCAATATTGAATATTTGACAACCTCAAATCTCAACACTCCATGTCAAATTGGTGCGTACCAACTTGCCTTATCTTGAATACTTGGGGAACAACTTTGGAATTCTCACACGTCGAACTCAAGTTCAATGAGTTTCACAGCAAATTAATTTTCAGAAACTTTACATGCCAGACTTAAATCTACATGACATCACAACAGAGACTTCAATTTTAGAAGCTTCACATGCCAGGCTCAAATTTATAAGTGCTTTGTAGCACATGCTTCAATTTGATTCAATGAGATCAATACGATCACTTATCAATGAGATCAAGAGATCAAGGATCAACGGTTCAAGAAATAAAAAATGATCAGTTGTTTTAATTCTATTTTTTAACTCCTTTTTTTTGTTTTTGTTTTTTGCTTATGCTTAAATTTTTTTTTTAATGGTTGTATGAAAAAAAAAAAAAAAAAAAAAAACAACAACAACAAAACAAAACAAATACCATGAACGTTTGCTTCTTTCACTCATTTTTTTTTTCTCAATTTTGTTTTTCGAAATGTATAGTTCTCTCTCTCTCTCTTTCTCTCTTCTTTTTTCTTTAATTTTTTAAAACCTCTTTACACTTTTACAATTGCATGCGCACATACACTAAGATAAATAGTTATTGTTTAAAGAACTCTGAGGCTACCATCGGTTTCAGATGACAGTAACATCATTGGTGGTTCAGCAGTGGATTCGGCAATGGTTTAAAGATTTGACTCTTTAAACGATCTTTAACAACGGATGTGACAATGACACCGACTACATAGTAGGAATGAATTCACAAGAATATTCAGGAGCTACAATCTTGAAAAATAAAAAAAAAAAAAAACTAATTAAGAGAAAAAAAAAAGACAAAAAAAATAGATATAGGATTAACATGATTTTATTTACGGACTAGGAATAGAGAGAAGATTTACTAACAAAGAGCATTATGAATGGACTCTCATATAAATATATGTTCACAGTAAAAAAAAAAAAAAAAAGGGTAAATTACCCAAAAATATCAATATACTATAACTAAGAAAATTCTTATTTCTTAATATGAAAAATTAATACATATAAATTTATAGGAATTCTATAATGAGGTAGTAAAAGTACTTTACCCCGTTGATGGGGTAAAAATTTTCACCCATTAGGTTATATTTTATTTAGACGGTTTGGATCAAAAGTATGCACCAAAATAATTGTAGGATTAAAACATATGATTACACTTGAAAATTAAAAAAAAAAAAAAAAAGGGAAGCTTTGTTAGGGGAAAAAAAAAAAAAAGAAAGAAAAAGAAATCACGGGCGGCTCAAGGTTCGTCGTCATGCCCACCTTTGTCCTCCCATGTTCGGCGCCAGAGAAGGAGGCCTGAGACCCAGCTCGTCGCCATCCCCAGCCGAAGTGGTCCCCCGTCACGGGAGAAGAAGGCCTGAGACCCAGCTCGTAGTCTTGCTCTCCTGAAGTCACACCCCGTCAACGAAGAAAAAGCTCCTGAGATCCCCATATCACGTCTCGATTGGCCACCCACCCATCTCGCAAAGGCCCTCCTGCCGCCGCCGTCATCGTCCTAACCAGCCCACTGGTCAAATCACAACTCTACACCTCCCACTGGTCAAATCGCGACTCCGCCTTCGTGCCTGGCCGTAGTGTGATGAAGCTCAAGGTTCGATCTCTTCGATTTTCGTGTTGCTTATTCTTTGAGTTCGGCATTATATTTTGTTGAATCTGGTTCTGAACTTTGCCTTTCTTTGATCATCGTTGCCAAAGTGCTCGCTGATTTTTTTTTTTTTTTTTTTTTTGGGTTCAAGTTTCTTTTAATACTCTTTGCATTTTGTATATTTTTGTTGCGTAAAATCCCGCAAATGTACGAATCGTCACAAATAATAAAATGGTAAATAAGACTATCGATCCTACGTGAATTGTATTTTATTTTAAGTTAATTACTATAATTGGTTAACATTAAGATTATTCCTACGGTCAATTTAAAAATAACAAAAACGTAAATTAAAATAAAGGGAATTGATTTTACTTTATTATTTTTATATTTATCTAATTTAATAATTATTACTAAATTTCATCCAATTCATTAATCAATAGTTCTAATAACATCATTATTTCTCCTAAGTATCAAATGAAATGATGCATATTGATTTCATATCTAACTTGTTTATCTACACATTCATTAAGTACACCCTTATATGATTATCAAAATATCATTAGCCTCACGAACTCAACAACAATTAGGATTATATTTTTCAAACCGATAAATGAATTAATTTCTCCCAAACATTAAAATTCATAAATCAAATCAACTATTTCATTTCCCAACAAATTAGACGCATTAAGTATAAAAAAACATAAATAAATTAAATAGAGACTTTATTAATAATTAACCAAATTACTAAAACATAATTCACGGAGAGCTACATCAAACCTTAGACTAACAAACTACACAAAACTCATAAATGAAATCAAACACAAAATTAAGCAAATTAATAGTTTAAGCATCATCTAACTACAAAAATAAAATAGATAAAGAAAATGAATGAAAACCTCACAGATTGTTTCTACAAATCTTAAAGTTTTTCCTCAATTTCTTATCTCCTCATTTTGCTCTTCAAATGCCTTATCTCTTGAAATTTATTAAAAGTAAAAACCTAACACTAAAAATAAAAACCAAATCCTAAACATAAAAACACTACACTACTATTTTTTGGTTTTTTTTTTTTCTTTTGCTTCCTCATTTTCTCATCTACTTCCTCGCTGGGTTTGGCCTCTGATCCACGGCCTCCAGAGACTCCTTTCTCTTTCTCTCTCTCTCTCTCTCTCTCTTTTTTTTTTTTTTTTTTTTTCATTATGTTTGCTGCAGACTCAAGAAAGCAGTCCCCAAGGCAAAGGAAATGGTGTGGTCTGGCAGCTACACGCGAGTTCCATGGAGTCCGTCACATTAGATCCGGCACGCTTTCTGAGGGGATCACAAATAGCACGTGAAATGGACTGCACGTAATGGAGAGTAGGAGATCCCAATTCTTTTCGACATTTTAGTAACTTTTTGACTCCATCCAAGCTCCAAAATGGCTTGTTTTGGCCCCTTCAGCAAATTAACCTACAAAATTGAGGAAAAAAAATATTTTGAGGGATAAATTAATAACAACACATTAAAATTAATATTAGATTAATTAAATAAAATTAAATCAAATCATACAAAATCAAATTATCTAAATTAAAATATGATAAAATTAAATTAAATTAATCTAAAATAAATTAAAATATTTAATAACATAATTAATTTAAATGGGTAAAAGTGGTAAAATAACTCTATTTTAATAGAGTTATCAATTTTCTGCGTCTGATTTCAACTGAGGGGGGACGACGAGTCTGGATCTAAAGCTTGGATAGTGGTGGGAGGTTGGGTGGCTATGGGTGCTAGACTGCTTGCGGCGGAGGGGGCTCGATGACTTAGGACGATTACTCCTATCCCAAATCGTTTGCCACTGGCAAGTCCAAGCCACCGCCAAGCCCAAGCCACCGCTCCCCCTCCCCCCGTGACGACGAACCACCACCACCACGGGGCCCAGCTCCTCCCCACGACTGCAAGCTTCACGTCTGACGGAGTTGGCCGGTTTGCAACAGAACCAGAGCCACTGGAGGGCTCCGTGTTCTTCTTCTTCTTCTTTTCTCATGTTTTTTTTTTTAATTTCTTTTTCACATGTAATATTGTGTAAGAAACCCACACATATTTTCATGCGCCCTTTTAATCTGAGCTATTCAAAAGTAATGAAATGGCTATAAGTTTTACCCTATCAATGAGGTAAAATTCTTTACCTCAGTGTAGAATCCTCCGTAAATTTAAACTCCTATACTACAATCAATCAATCAATCTAAAAATTAAAAAAAATCATTAAAATAATTTTAATGAATATTTAACAATCTCAAATCTCAGCACTATATTCGATATTCCTCTATTTCAAATCTTCCAAATTTATCTGACTATTTTAAGTTTTAGTTTTACCAGAAGACCAAATAAAAAAGCACATAAATTAAATATAAACCAAATAAAACCACCATCAGTATTTGGATGGAAGAAAAATGCAGATCTAGATTTTGAAGGACATATATCTAAAAGCTTTAAAATGATGAGAAGTTGAGAAGAAAATTCCTACCAAACAATTATTAAAAAAATAATCAGTTAAAAAAAAGTCAAGAGAGATGACGAGAGAATAGAAAATAAACATGCGAATATCCATGGTAGGGTTCGCTATTTTGCACTAACGTAAGGTTTTTACTCTTTGGATTAAAATTTTCACGGTATGATTATGCCTGGAGTAATTATGTATCAATACGTTATAAATTTTTGAGTTGTTCTTTATTTCATTCTAGTGGTCTAGCTCTGCTATATAATATGAAGTTAATAGAGTGACTCATTGTCTTGCTGCTTGTGTATTTATTATAGAAAATGAGGTTTATGATTAGGATAAAGTTTCAAGATTTGTAGCTCTTATGATTTTGGCTAATTTAGTCTATTAATTTCAAGCAAGATTTACTTAAAAAAAAAAAGACATTTTATATATAGATTAACTGTTAAAAAAAATTAATATAACTGATAAAAAAACATTTCTTATTTCCTTAAAAAAGAAAAGAAAAGAAAAATCTTATTAGTAACGTAATAAGTGGTTCTTCTTAGGAAAGGACCAATTAAACAAAGGAAAGATCTAGAAGACACGAACCAACTATGATTAATTTCTTGAAAACATTAATTTTAATTAATTGCCATCTTTTAATAAATTTAATTTGTAGCTAGGCAATAATCAATTAACTCAGTGCTTGGAAAAGGAAGCATATATGAGTAAAAGACACTCACCATATGCCTTCTTATTAAATGACAATTTTGGCACATCCACTAACTTGAAAAATAAACTTCTCAAACATATATTTCTTTTAAAAAACTAGACCGCTTGATTTTTTTAATAGAAAAGGTTATAATGTACTAAAAATGTAAACATTTTTCTACTTGGAACGGTTCAAACCCATACACTAAGGGTATCTATCTATACATATACATACATATATATATATATATATAGATTTTTCTGAAAGTGCACTAAGGGTATGTTAGGGTATACATTTGACACATAAGTTTAAAAAAGAAAATTGAGAAATATTTCACTTGAAGCTGAGATTCTTTGTGGATCATTGTTTTTTAAGAGAGATAAGAATGAATATAATGCCAATTTTGAATGAGCAAAAAATTTAAGTTCAATTTGGAATTTTTTTATTTTTCTTTTCATGTATCAAACATTAGATAAAAAAATACCTACGTACTAAAAATACCTCTATTTGGGGTAGAACATTTAGTATAATTTGAACTATTTTATTTGAATAGTCTTTCCAAATATGTAATTGGTAGGCACAATTAAATGGGCATCTAAATGTTCATTTTGACATTTAGGCACATATCATCTTTAGTGTTATTAAACTATTTCAGATGGTAATCCCCCCATACGGAGTTAATAATACACATTTTTATATTTCTTAACGGAATCTGTCAGCTTTTTCATTAAATAAAAGACACTATTAAAAAAGGCCACTTTCGAAGAAAACAAAAAAATAAAAATAAAAATAAAAAAACCCACTCACCAAACCACCTATATTACTTGGAAAAGTTCAAACCCACGACTCTCAAACCCACCCAATCCGCCGCCCCCCCCCTCCCCAAAAAAAAAAAAAAAAAAAAGAAGAAGAAGAAGAAGAAGAAGAAGAAGAATTGGGGAGGAAAAGACCAGCAATTTCCATGGAGTCCGAAGCTTCAGCGTAAGTTTTCAGTTAATTTTATCTCTCTCTTCCGCATTCTAAGCTTCATCTAGTATAACTCAAACAAAGTCAAAACATGATAGCAAATATATATATATATATATAATTGTGTATCTCTATCCTATAATAATAATTACAATTTTTTTTTTTGCCCAGGTTTGAGACGAGCGAGATGGTGGCGACGTTCGTGTCGTCGACGCCATTGCTGAGGGAATCGTGGCGGCTGTGCAACATCGCCAACACGACGGCTCCGATGGGATTTGTGACGGAGCATCGAGGAGACGACGTCGGATACTTGGCGTTCTCCGGTGTCCAAGCCGGTGACTCAATCTTAGACCGCAATTGGGCCTCCATCATTCCCTTGGAGAGCGCCGGCGCCGGGCTTTTCGGGCCGCTGGTGAGTGGCGGCGAAGGCGATGGTGATCGGAAACCGGTCATGGTCCACGCTGGCCTTTTGGAGCTCTTCATGTCCATGCATCGATCAGAAACTCTAATTAATCAGGTCAGTTTGATGATCATTTTTCCTTTTCGATTGGTTTCTATCATAAGTTTTGCCTTTTTCTAAAAAAAAAAATTTTTTTTTTGACGTATTTATTACGATTAGGCCACGAATAAATATATATGCATTTTTTTTATTTGGATGGACTGGCTCTTGGTTTGTCTCTTTTTCCGCTCCTTGTGTTCACACAATAGGATGGGCCTGCTACAATGAAATACTGTGGATCAGTTTGGTTCACAAGCTAAAATTAATATTTTTAATTTTTTTTTAAATTTTTATTTTTTTTTAAAATTTTTTTTATCTTTTCTGAAAAATCAACATAATATATTATTTAAATTTAAAAATCTTAACTTAAATTTATATGATTACAATAAAAAATTATTTTTAATATTTTTCAGTTAATTATGTCTTTTCTTCGTCTACCCCACCCTTTTTTTTTGTCTGTCAAATTTTCATTGCATTCACAAAATTTATTGATTTTGATAGAAGACACAGACAATGCATGTAATTAGCCTTGGTTTAAATTTAGACAAAATTTTGTTTACTTCTTCTATATCATCAACATGTACACACAGGCTAGTGACAAGATGCCTTATTTTCATCTTAATTAATTGTCTATTTTATTCTTCTTTTCTCAAAAAGTGCTTTTGTTTTTGTTGTTGTTATTGTTGTTGTTGTTGTTTTTCTTAGTCGACTCTTGGAAGTTTATTGATCTTTGTTCTGTGAAAAATGTAAGAAAGAAGTTATAGTAAATATCATTTTTACAAAAATAATTAAAGTATAAAATAAATAGAAGAAAATTTACTAGATAAATTATAAATTTATTATATAAATACTTATTTACAAGATGTAAATAAATAATTTACCTACTAAATTTGTTATTTATTAGTATTTATTTTAAATTTTGAAAAACTTATTATTTTCTACCATTCCTTTCTGAAAAGTGCAATTTCATCAGTTTTCTTTCTCCCAAAGTTCTTCCGGTCCTATGAAGGTTTTGGGCCCGTGTGTGTTTGTTTGCTATCATGCTGTTTTATTTCAATGAAGTATTCTCGGTAAAAAAAATGTAACAGATGAAGTAACAAAATTCTTCAAGAAAAAAAAAAAAAAAAAAAAAAAACCTACCAATAAAGCATTATTTTAAAATCTCATATTTTCGTCAATTTGTTTTTTCCTTGAATCATCGGCCTTTTCCTAATCATTAGTCCGAAGATTGAAGTGAATAACTTTTTAAAATAGTAAAGTTCCTGTGCACACAATTCCAAAAGAAAAAAGAAGAATAAAGTGTCCGTCTTAACTTCATTCGGACTTTATAAACATGGTGCTTTTCACTTTTTCAAGTTTTCCTGTGATACGGAGATCTTTTCGTTAACGCATATTATTTATAGTAACAGCCACAAATAATACGATATTACATATAAAATTATATATAAATCTACTAATAATTACATACATTTAAATAGAATATTACATGTGTTGGATTTGTCCGGTTATTAGGAATAAGACTATTTCTGAAAGCGTCAGCACATTTTTTTTTTTTAATTTTTAAAAAGAGCATATGATAGATAGAAATGCTGAAATTCTCTGCATAATCCATAGGTCGGCCAATTTACGTCAACATATTTTCCAATGTGAACCTAACTTTACGGTTTTTTATTATTTTTTTATTTTTAAGTAACCTAACTTCATGGTTAACATGACATTTTCAATATTGGTTAAAGTTTTTTGAAAACCCAGCAAGATTAAGCAATCTCAAAGAACCAACAACAGCAATAAACAAACAGAGGAATTTTATTGAGATTAATCAGAGAAAACACCCTTTAGACACTCTAACAATCAACACAAATCTAGAAACCAATTACACAGCTTCTCTCACATGTGTTTCTCAATTCTCTCTCTAGAAATCTCTCAATCTCTCTCCTGTAACTCTTATTCTCCAACTAACTGAAAAATAGAAAAACTAAGTATATTTATACTAAAAAAAATAAAACCAACTCTAACTACTGTTATAGTTTTTCCTCTGTTTTCACGTTCCCACTGTCTTCACAGTGCAGATCTATGTGCTATCTACACAACAGACCTTTTAGCATCTGTCTTAATTCTTAACAATCTCCACCTTGAGATTGATGCTTCCCGGAACTTTCTCCTTTGCCCCATTTTCTCATATCAGTGCTCTCCACACTTAGCAGCTCCAAACAATGCTTGAATTTGTTTGCTGGTAATTCTTTAGTAAACATATTTGCAGGGTTGTCCTCTGTGCCAACTTTAACTGCAAACGCCTTCCCCTCCAAGATGATCTCCCTCATAAAATGAAGTCTCACATCAATATGCTTCGTTCTTTCATGATACATCTGGTTTTTGGTGTGAGATGAATCACACTTTGACTATCACAAAACACTGTGACAGGCCCTTGTTGAATTCCTAGCTCCTTAACCAAACCTTGCAGCCATATAGCCTCCTTAACAGCTTTTGTAATGGCTATATATTTAGCTTCTGTAGTTGAGAAAGCAACTACATGTTGGAGTGAAGCTTTCCAACTGATTGTGCACCCAAAAACCTTAAATAAAAAGCCCGTGAGAGACCTCCTATTGTCTTGATCACTAGCATAATCCGAATCCACAAATCCTTGCACACATTGTTCATTGCTCTTGTGCTTTCCATAGAGCAATCCCACATCCAAAGTTCCTTTGGGATAACATAAATCCACTTGACAGATTCCCAATGTCGTTTTCCTAGCTTGCCCAAGTATCTACTCACCAAACTCACTGCATGAGACAAGTCTGGTCTTGTGCAAACCATGGAATACACAAGACTCCCCACTGCACTCGAGTAAGGGATCTTCTCCATGTATTCCTGCTCAACTTCTATACTAGGGGCATCTTGTAGTGACAACTTGAATTGTTGAACTAATTGAGTCATAACAGGTTTGTCTTGACTCATCCCGAACCTCTGTAACACTTTCTCAAGATAACTCCTCTGAAAAAGAGCCAATGTACATTCCACTCTATCTCTAGCAATTTCAATCCCAAGGATCTTCTTTGCATTGCGGAGCTTTTTCATGTTAGATTTCTGCTTCAGCATTGTCTTGACTTCTTTAATCTTTGCTTTGTCTAGACAAGCAACGAGCATATCATCTACATACAATAACAAGTAGATGAACTTCTTCTCTCCATACTCCTTGAAGTACACGCAACTGTCATAATCACTCCTGTTAAAGCCTTGCTTCAACATAAAGAGATCAAATCTCTTTTATCATTGCTGAGGTGATTGCTTCAACCCACAAAGTGACTTCTTCGGAAGAAAAGCGTGATCCTACTTCCCTCTGACCTCAAAACCTCATGGCTGGTTCATGTAAATCTACTCATCAAGATCTCCATGTAGGAAACCAGTTTTGACATCCAATTGCTGCAATTCCATGTTATAAAAGGCTGTCAAGGCTAGTAGCAATCTTATGGAACTGTGCTTCTAAAAGTAAGTTTAGGGAAAAACTAATTGTATTTCATATATATTTGAATGATACAATACATGTGTATATATACAATGTTCGGTCTCTATAAGAGGAAAGCCAGAAACTAAATCCCTAAAAAACTGCTATACAATAACTTCCCAAAACAATCGGGAAACAAATCAAACAAACTATTTATGGACAGATGAATATCCGGTAATAAACTGAATATTCCCACACTCCCCTTCAAGCTGGAATGTAAATATTTGTCATTCCTAGCTTGTTCACCAGGTCTTCGAAATTTGGTTTGTGGAGACTTTTTGTTAGGATATCGGCAATCTGTTCCTTGGTGGGAATGTATATCATGCAGAAGCTTCCATTGCCAATTTTTTCTCTGATAAAATAATAATCCACCTCTACATGCTTTGTTCGATCGTGATGGACTGGATTGTGGGCAATACTAACAGCTGCCTTGTTGTCGCAACAGAGTTTCATAGGAGAATTACTAGAGATCTTCAGCTTTTCCAGTAGCCTTCCAAGCCAAATCCCCTCACACATACCATATGCTAATGCTCGAAACTCTGCCTCTGCATTGCTTCTAGCTACCACTGTTGCTTCTTACTCCTCCATGTTACTAGATTACCCCAAACATAAGTGCAATATCTTGATGTTGATCTTCTGTCCACTGAAGAACCTGCCTAGTTTGCATTAGTATAAATTTCCATAGCCTTGTGATCATCCTTTCTGAAGAACAATCCCCTTCCAGGAGTCTTTTTCAAATATCTCAGAATTCTATAGAGTGCCTCAAGATGTCTTTGGGTGAGTGCATAAATTGACTAACAAAACTCATCGCAAAGGCTATATCAGGATGAGTATGTGACAAGTAGATAAGTCTGCCCACTAATCGTTGATACGGCTCTTGATCAATATCCTTTCCACCATCAATCCCAAGCTTGGCATTAGGCTCCATAGGTGTCTCAGCTAGTTTACACCCCCCCCCTCCCCCAACATGACTGTATCTTGAAGAAGATCGAGTACATACTTTCTCTGAGAAACAGAAATTCCAGAACTGCTCCTGGCGACTTCTATACCCAAGAAATACCTGAGAGCACCTAGATCCTTCAACTCAAACTTGCTTGCAAGATACTTTTTTAATGATTCCAACTCAGATTGATTGTCTCTAGTAACAATTATATCATCTACATATACTATAAGAATTGTTCTTTTGCCATCCTTAGAGTGTTTGTAGAAGATAGTATGATCAGATTGTGCTTGTACAAATCCCCGTTCCTTCACAACTTAAGTAAATTTCTCAAACCACTCCCTCGGAGACTGCTTCAAGCCATAAAGTGATTTTTTCAGCTTACACACCAATTTTCCTTTTTCTGCAAATCCTGGAGGAGGATCCATAGACACCTCTTCATGCAAATCCCCATTTAGGAAAGCATTTTTCACATCTAGCTGTTGAAGTGAGCAATCAAGATTAGCTGCTAGGGATAGGAGTACTCTTACTGAGTTAAGTTTGGCTACTGGAGCACATGTCTCATTGTAGTTTATACCATAAGATTGAGTGAAACCTTTGGCGACTAATCTTGCTTTGTACCGGTTGACACTACCATCTGTATTAAACTTGACTGTGAACACCCACTTGCATCCCATAGTTTTTTTTTTCCCGCTAGGCAGCTTCACAATCCCCCATGTGCCATTCTTCTCTAAAGCTCCCATTTCCTCTTGAACTACTAGTCTCCGCTTGGGATTTGCGAGAGCCTCCTTAATATCTTTTGGTATCTTAATACCCGTTAAAGTAGTGGTGAAGGCTGAAAAACTAAGAGACAATTTCTCATATGAGGCATAATTCGAGATTAGATGCACCTTTCTTGAGAGCAATGGGCAAATCCAGATTTGAACTGTTGTTAAAGTCAGTATCAACCGAACTATTAGTAGGTGCTAGACCTGGGAGAGGAACCGGTTCAGACATTTGACCTTGCTGGGCATCAGGCTTGTTACTATTCCAAGAATGATTCCTGCACGAATAAGCAAGTAACTGGGGTATTTGGGAGTTATCACCCACTGAATTATGTTCCCCTGGTTTGGTTAGGCAAAGGTGGTGGCTTAGTAATGTGAGGCAAGGTGGGCTGTGGTAAAGGTAAAAGTGTTGGAGAATCAAATTTGTCCCAAGATTCATCTTCTCCTAGAATTTCCCCTTGAAGATGGGAGCCAGGGAAATACAGTTGGGTTTCATGAAAGGTAACATCCATTGATAGAAACATACGACAAAGAGAGGGTGAGTAGCATTTATACCCACGCTGTGTCGAAGAGTACCCAATAAAAACATACTTGGTTGCTTTTGGATCAAGTTTTGAACGATTGTGAGAATGGACATGGACAAATGCTATGCAGCGAAACACCTTAAGGGGAATAGAGGAGAAAAAACGAAACATTGGATAGGTTTGCAGAAGAACAGACATAGGGATTTGAAATTAGAGTATTTTTGAAGGCATTCGGTTTATAAGATGTGAGGCAATTAAGATGGCTTCACCCCAGAGGTACTTTGGAGCATGCATAGTAAACATTAGGGCTCTAGCAACCTCTTGTAGATGATGATTTTTCCTTTCTGCTACACCATTTTGCTGTGGTGTATCAGCAAAAGAACTTTGATGAATTATACAATTAGTTGCTAGATAATCACCTAAGATGGATTTGTAATACTCTGTTCCATTATCGGTTCTTAAGACTCTAATTTCGGTTTGGAATTGGTTTTTTATCATGGAGTGAAAGTTTTGAAAAATTTGTGAGACCTCGATTTTTTCTTTAAAAAGATAGACCCAACATACTCTGGTGTGATCTTCAATAAATGTAATAAACCATCTAGTTCTAGTAACTTTTTTTACATGAGAGGGCCCCCAAATATCACTATGAATTAAGATGAATGGATGTGATTTTGTGTAAGGTTTGGCAGGATATGAAGTACATGTGTGTTTGGCTAATTGAAAAATATCACAATGAAATGAACTAGGATTTTTCTGGTTGAATAAAAATGGAAACAAATGTTTAAGATAATAGAAATTGGGATGGCCTAACCTATGATGCCACGTCATTACATCTTTATTGGAAGCAGAAAATACATTCTTAGCAATTGCAGCTTGTGTATTCACACATTCATTATTCTTAAAATAATAGAGTCTGCCATCCTCTTTAGCTATGCCAATCATCCTTGTCGATCCCTGCTCCTGTATGTGACAAGAAGTAATAGAAAAATTAACAGTGCAATTAATGTCATGAGTGAGTTTACTTATAGATACCAGATTGTATGTTAATTTTGGAACATGGAGTACTGAATTCAGGACAAGTTTATTGGACAGCCGGATAGATCCTTTTCCAGCAACACAAGAGAATGTTCCGTCTGCAATTTTCACTCTTGAGCTCCCATGGCATAGAATATAGGAATGAAACAGAGATGAGTTACCTGTCATGTGGTCGGATGCGCCAGAGTCAAGTATCCAAGGAATTTGATTTTCTACATGAAAGGCAGTACCTTGATGAGCAAAACTACTTGTTGCTGTCTTGGGACTGGTCACGGTTTGCTGCTTCAGAAGTTTGATGAGTTGTTCCAGCTGATCCTGATTCAGAGAGATCCCATTGTTGCCGGTTTCCTCTATTTTTCCCCTATAGTAGCCTGAAACCCCTTGCTTTGAGGCTGTTTCCTTGGTCTCGCATCAGCTGGTCATCCGTGAATATCCCAACATCAGTCTCGGGTATGGCCAAGTTTGTTATAGTGTGAATACCATGGGTGCTGAGTTGATTTCTGATCACTAGAAGGTCGGTTAACACTACTCTTTGTGATAAGAGCAATGTTTTTAGCGGGTCCTTCTCCAGGAGAAGTCACAGATGAGTCCCTTTTTTCTCCAAGTATCACCCGACGGCGGCTCTCATCTCGGCGTACTTCAGCAAAGGCTTCCCCGATGGAAGGTAGTGGTCTTCGGGGCTAGAATTCATCCTTTTACCTCGTCAAGTTCTTTGTTGAGCCCAGTGAGAAAATCATACAACCGTTCTTTCTCTAAGTGATTTTTAAACTTCATATTGCCTTCGAGATCACCCCACTCCGCTTCATAGTGCATATCCAATTCCAACCATAGAGTCTGCAACACATTGTAATATTCGGTGATATCTAAGTTGCCTTGCCAAATATCCTTGAGTTTATTCTTAATCTCGAAAACCTGTGAAGTATTTTCAAGGTCCGAATAATTCTTTTTTACAGCATCCTAGATAGCTTTGGCTGTGTGAAGAAACAAATAGGCACGGATAGTATGCGGCTCCATTGAGTTAATCAGCTATGCCATAACAATAGAATTAGTAAGTTCCCAATTACTATAATTCGGATCCGTCAGATTAGGCCGTTGAACCTTGCCTGTTATGTAGCCGATCTTTCCTCTCCCTCGGATCACCATCAGGACCGATTGGGACCACTGGAGGAAATTCTTGCCATCTAACCTGTGATTCGTGATCTGCAATGATGATCCTTCTCCGAATGACTGTGCAGCCATGGTCGATGTGACTAGGCTGGATGTGGAGAAGGATGAACCATCCTTACCAGCACCGATTATCTCCTTTTCTGAACTCATTGTTGGGAAGCACAGCTCTCGGAACTATGAAGATGAGAAGTTTGAAGGCTAGGTTTCGAGATGAAGACTATGGCTCTGATATCCTAAAAGTAAGTTTAGGGAAAAACTGATTGTATTTCACATATATTTGAATGATACAATACATGTATATATATACAATGTTCAGTCTCCATGAGAGGAAAGCCATAAACTAAATCCCTAAAAAACTGTTATACAGTAACTTCCCAAAACAATCGGGGAAACAAATCAAATAAAGTATTTATTGAAAGATGAATATTCGGTAATAAACTGAATATTCCCATAGCTTCACAACCGAAGAGAAGACTTCTTGATAATCAATCCCTTCTCTTTGTGTAAAGCCCTTTGCTACCATTCTTGCTTTAAATCTACCTTTTCTACTCCTGGAATCCCCTCCTTCCTCTTGAAAATCCATTTACACCCAACCAATTTTTGTCCTTTAGGCTTTTCCACCAAGCTCCAAGTTTGATTCTTAATGAGAGAATAACTCTTCTTGCATAAATTCTTCCATTTATCACCATCAATGGACTTCACAGCTTCCTCAAAGGTCATTGGCTCGGATCCTTCAATTTCTTCTACTGTTGTTAGTGCAAAAGAAATTAACTCAGCATGTCCATATCTCTAGGGTGGTCTCGTGGTCCTTCTAGGCCTATCTCTTGCCAAATAATAGTCATCAAGCTAAGTTGTCTCCTTCTGAGTCAAGTTCTCACCAACTTCTTCTTGCTGATTAGTATTGACATTCCTCCTAGACTCCACCTCGAATTGAACTATATCATCAATAGCCAAATGCTCCAAGCCTTCTGCAGCTTTGACGTCCTTGTACATTTGAGTCTCATTAAACACCACATCTCTACTAATAAAGGTCTTCGGTCTTCCAGCCTCTACACACCACAACTTGTAGCCCGTCACATCCTTTGGATAACCAATAAAGATACGCCTCTTTGCCCTTGGCTCAAGATTTCCTTGTTTCACTTGAGCATAATCAACACACCCGAATGTTCTCAAGTTGTCATAGCTTGGTGAAACTCCTGTCCAAGTTTCCATTGGTGACTTCATATCTATTGTTGAGGAAGGGCTTCAATTGATTTAATAGCAATCCGTGGTTACTGCCTCTGCCCGAAAGGACTTTGGCAAACCAAAATTCGAAAGCATACAGCTGATCTTGTCTAGAATGGTCCTATTCATCCTCTCGGCCAATCCATTCTACTGTGGAGTGTCTGTAACCATGTGATGTCGAGTAATTCCCAAGCCAGTACAGTAATCAATGAAAAAACCAGCACATAACTCCAAACCTTTCCATTCTAAGCTTCTCCACCCTCATACCGGTTTGTGTCTCAACTAACACCTTCCATCCTTTAAACTTCTCAAAAGCATCATTCTTATTCTTGAGAATGTAAACCAAGACCCGTCTAGAATAATCATCTACAATTGACAAGAAATACCATGCTCCACCATGAGAAGGAACTCTTGAAGGCCCCTACAAATCCGAGTGGATATAATCCAAGATTCCTTTGGTGATGTGCTTCCCTGTACTGAATTTCACTCTATGTGCCTTTCAAAAATCACAGTGCTCACAAAACCTGAGCTTCCCAAGCGTATCCTTCCCGAAGAGGCCTTTCTTGCTCAGCTCGATCAGACTCTTCTCACTGATGTGTCCCAACCTCTAGTGCCATAGCTTTGCTCGTTCGCACTACTCTGTCTGGACAATCGTAGGTCCTTCAGCACTTTGTTCTGTCTGGACTGTGGCTAATTCTCTAGTGATAGCTTTTCCTTGAAGAATGTGTAGGCCGTTCTTCATTATGCCCCTCATCACCACAAGTGATCCCTTGATAATCTTCATGATTCCATTCTCTGTTTTCGAAAGAAAACCCTTATCATCCAAAACTCCAATGGAAATCAGATTCTTCTTCAACTTTGCAACGTGTCTAACCTCCTGTAAAACCTTTCTTGTCCCATCATTCATTTGAAACTTCACAAACCCAATTCCTACTACACAGCAAGCTTTGTTGTTGCCCAACAAAACCTGTCCTCCATCAATCTTCCTATAATCTAGGAACACTGACTGATCAGGGCTCATGTGGAAAGAGCAACCTGAATCAAGAATCCATTCTTGTTCATAATTTACTTCAGAGATCATCAAAACCTCTGCACTCTAGTACCCGACGGACGCAACATCTGCATCCCCAGAGTCGTTCTTCTTCTCTTTCGATCCCTTCTTTCTTTCTGGGCAATCCCTTTTGAAATGGCCCTTTTTTGTGACAGAGGAAAAACTTCTTCTTGTCTCTGGACTTGGATCTTGATAAGTTCTTGTTCTTGGAATCCCGTTTCTCTATTCTTCCTCTCTAAACCGAGAGTCCTTCAGCAGCTTCTTCTTTGATCTCTGCCTTTTTCTTCAGTTCCTTTGTATTCAAAGTAGCATGTTCTTCCTCCATGGATAGGCTCTCCCTCCCATACGTTAATGCATCTACGAAATTCTCATACATGGAAGGCAAGGAACTAAGCAAGAATACCGCCTGATCTTCATCATCCACGGCGACCTCTATATTTTCAAGATCCAAGATCAACTTGTTAAAATCATCAAGACGATCTGACAATGACTTTCCCGAGGCCATATGAAATGTATGAAGCTTCCTTTTCAAGTACAATCGATTCACCAAGGACTTAGTCATGTAAAGGTTATCCAGCTTCTACCACACCGCCGCCACCAACTTATCCGTCGAGACTTCTCTCAAAATTCTATCGCCGAGACTCAGAATTATGGCATTGTGAGTCTTGTCCATGATTTCATTCTTCTCCTTGTCTGAAAGAGTAGTGGGTAGATTCTTTTCACCTCCTAGCGCCTCTTCTACACCCTGTTGGACAAGAAGAGCTCTTATTTTCAACCTCCATAGGCCAAAGTCATTATTTTCCGTGAATTTTTCTAGATCAAACTTCGCACCCATGATCGAATTAACCTGGCTCTAATACCACTTGTTGAAAACCAACCAACAAGATCAAGCAATCGCAGAGAACCAACAACAACAATGAATGAAACAGAAGAATTTTATTGAGATTAATCAGAGAATATACCCTCTAGACACTCCAAGAATCAACACAAACCCAGAAACCAATTACACAGCTTCTCACACGTGTGTTTCTCAATTCTCTCTCTAGAAATCTCTCAATCTCTCTCTTGTAACTCTTATTCTCCAACTAACTGAAAAATAGAAAAATGAAGTCTATTTATACTAACCAGTAGTTACAAGCTGCGTCAGCTTCTAACAAGAAAATAAAACCAACTCTAACTACCGTTACAACTTTTCCTCTATTTTCACGTTCCAACTGTCTTCACTGTGCATATTGCATGCTGTCTACACAATAGACATTTTGGCATCTGTCTCAATTTTCAACAGTTTTCAACAAAATGCATTTTCATCTTTTCACACACACACATATATATATATATATATATATTTAACTGAAAACATCTTCACATTTAAAAAGGCTACTTTTAGTCCCTCCAATAGAGGCAGATATGTTGCTTTGCTTGCTTTACAAAAGTTGGCATCCAAAGTTTTCTACGTCAAACTTTTTATTTTTTATTTATATTTTTGCTACTACGTTTTCTACATCAAACTTGTAACTCATAGAAAAAGCTCGAAAAGTTAATCATTTGATGTTAAAGTTAACAGTGAACATTGTACATGATAAATTTTGATATTTGGTTGTTTCATTTGTTAGTATAATGACCTTTTCACTTCGTAATTCATTTTTCAATTTTATTTGAAAAATTAGAATGTTTCTTTTATCAGTTCTAAACTTTAAAATTTCTTATAAAATATTTTAACATCTAAAATAACATTATATAATTAGAGTATAAAATAAAGCAATATATGGAACGTATATGTGTATATATTGAAATGAAGACTAATTGCAATATTGATAAATGTTGTTTGAGTTCACACACTTATTAAACACGAATTTAAAAATATATAGTAGAAGCAGCATGTAAAAATATGTTGTTATGTGATTCTAACTCTAACCAGTTCCCTCTCTCTCTCTCTCTCTCTCTGTGTGTTTAATTACGAAGAATTTCCTTACCTAATTTTTATGAGAAAAAAAAAAATATGCAACTGAAAATGATATGAGAAAAAAAAAAAAAAAGGTCTAGAAAATAAATTTTTTTGCAAGATAAAATTTAAGACATAAGGATAAGATAGGACTGATCTAGTCACCTCCAGCTAAACTTGGCGTTAGTCTGAAATTAAGAAATGGATAAACAGTTTGAAAAAACTATGCATATTTTTTTCTTTCATTTTTCGATTAAATATATTATTAGGAAGTTTCTAAGAAGACTACAATTAATTCAATGTCAATGCCAAGGTCAATACAAGACAAATTAAACAAAAAGAGTCCCACTTTGTTATCTCTCTATGCCGGCCTAACTGCCCAAATTCTATGCATTACATTATTTATATCTTTATGCTTTTTCATCATTGTCTCTGGTCAAGTCATCGTTTTGCTTTTTAAAGACTAGGAAAGCTACTTTTTTTTTTTTTAATAGATATTTTCATATAGATATTTTTATATATCTTTTTTTTTTTAATCTTCAATTAACCTTTTTAATTTTTTTAAATACTATTTACCTCTTTTTACCATTTTTTATATTGATTTAAATTAACAAAAAAAAAAAAAAAAAAAAAAACTTGAAAACAAAACTATAACGGTCTGGCCAACCCGAGGGCCTAGAGCCCAGCCTGATTTGGGTATTAGTATTGGGCCAACCTGGTACAAGTGTCTATGAGTTAGCCCATATTTATAGCTCTATGATTGTTTTATCCTATTTTTATTTAGTTTTTGTTATTAACTAGTTGTAAGCACATGTTACGCCCGTGTTTAATCAATTTATTGAATAAAAAATTAATTATGAGGCATTAATTGAAAATAGTTATTCATAGAATATTGAGAAAAAAATAATTAAGTAGCAACAAATTAGAGAGGAGTTAACAAATCATGTAAAAAATTAATTGGATAGTGCTATGATAAAATAATAATTGATATGGTAGAAAAATGTCTAAGTAATGATACCTTTACAAAAATTTACTTAAGTGTGGGCTAAAAAATGAAAAATGAAAAATAAAAATTAAAAATGATGAAAGAAAGCAAACAGAGAATATATCGATATTTGGACGAAAGGAACAATAATTTTAAAGAATAAAAAATGTATATAGTTGTCAAAAGTTTCACACAATTTGGGTTAGTATTTAACTAAGGTTACATATTATAAAAAATACTAGTTGAGAATATGATACGGTCATGAAAAAAATAATAATAAGTATGAGAGAATTTTTTAAATAAAGTAAAGGAGGGAAAGAAAAAATGGAAAGAGAAAAAGAAAAGAGAAAGAATGAAAGAGAATTAAAAAAAAAAAAGAAAGAAAAAGAGGGAATGACATGTGTCAAAAAGAGGGAAGAGTTTTTGGCTCTTTATATAGGTTAAGACTAGTTGAAAAAAGAAAAGAGTAAATCAAATGGTAAGTAGTTGAATGGGTTATATAGAAAAATCTTTAGATAGGGATACATTTGAGAAAAATAGTTTCAATTAAGGCTAAAAAATGAAAAAAAAGATGAAAGAATGAAAAAAGAAAAGGAAATAGGAAAAGAAAAAAAAAAAAAAGAAGAAGAACATATCACATATCAAGTGAGTAAGGTAGCACTTTGGCTTTTTAAATAGAATAGTAAAGATAAAAATAAAGATAATTTGTCATTTTTACGAAATTAAATGAAGTTGATAACAAGATTTTAAAATATTTTTAGTAAATAGTAGTAAAATGTACTAACCTCCGGTAAATATGTGTAATATGAATATTAATCTCGCAAGTTTTGGGTGAACATGCATGCTTAATATGTATGGGTGCAGATGTTGGCACTAAGAGAGAGATGCAAGTTCATAGTCATAACAGGCCACTCTTTAGGAGGAACAACAGCCTCACTTGCTGCACTCTGGCTCCTATGTGAGCTCCAATCAGTCACTACTTCCCCTCCTGTCCTTTGCATCACCTTCGGATCTCCATTGCTCGGAAACGATTCCCTTTCCCGGGCCATCCTCCGAGAGAGATGGAGCGGCAACTTTTGCCATGTGGTTTCCAACCATGACATCATGCCAAGGCTGCTTTTTGCTCCTCCGGCGACACTCACTCCTCAAATGCAGCTGCTGCTCCAGCATTGGCATTTCTCCATGACTTCTACTACTACTACTATTACTACTACACCTCCGTTCGGGATCCCTGCTGCAGCCCGGCTTGGGGATCAAGAAAAGGTCGAATTCCTGGGCTTCATTATGGCTTCTCTCGAGCAGTCATCAGTGGGAGCTGCAGTCGGTGAAGAAGCTGTAGGACCCTTTCCTTTTTGGCCGTTTGGCAACTACTTGTTGTGTTCAGGAGAGGGTGCGATTTGCTTGGACAATGCAGCATCTGTTGTCAAGATGATGTATTTGATGCTCATGTCATGCTCTCTCAATGACTTCACTGAGGATCATCTCATGTACGGTGAGTACGTCGCGAGAGTTTCTTCTCAATACCTGAAGCAAAGAAGCTTCGTCCATGGGGAGCTTAATCGTGAATCAAGCTACGAAACAGGACTTGCCCTGGCATTGCAGTCTTCAGGAATTTCTTCCCAGGTATTAATATCATTTTATTTTTCATTATCCAACTTATTATCTAGTTTAACTAGTTTCCTTATTTTGATAACATAATCTGCAATTACATGCTAACAATGAAGTGACTTTGTTTGTTATTTTCTTGCCTAATAACCTGTAGGAACCGGCAGCTATGCAGGCCAAAGACTGCCTAACGATGGCAAGGCGATTGGGGCGCACACCACACTTAAACTGTGCTAAGCTTGCTGTAAGCTTGTCACATGTTGTACCCTACAGAGCTCAAATCGAGTGGTACAAAATGTCATGCGATGAGTCAGAGGATCAAATGGGGTACTACGATGCATTCAAGCAAAGAGGATCCTCAAAAAGGGGCGACCAAGTTAACATGAACAGACACAAGCTTGGTTGCTTCTGGGATAATATCATCGAGCAGTTGGAAAATAATGAACTGCCTTATGATTTTCACAAGAGAGACAAATGGGTCAATGCCTTCCAGTTCTACAAACTACTGGTTGAGCCGCTGGAGATTGCGGAGTATTACAGAAGGGGAAAGCACAGAGTTGAGGGACATTACTTGAAAAATGGAAGACCGAGGAGGTTCCAAATTTCGGATAGGTGGTGGAAAGAGAGAAGAGCTAACAGGGACAAAAATAGGACAAGAACCAAGTTTGCAAGTTCGACTCAAGACTCCTGTTTTTGGGCAAGAGTTGAGGAAGCAAGGGAGTGGTTAGGTGATCTTCAGAGTGGGAATGATGCAATTAATAAGCAGGAAATTTGGGAGAACATCAACAACTTTGACAGGTACGCTCGGACATTAATCGAGCGCAAAGAGGTGTCTGTAGATGTTCTGGCTAAGAATTCAAGCTACACGATATGGAACGTAGAACTGTCAAAACTGAGTTCGGCATTGGTTTGTCCTGCACCTCTCTTGCATTCGGTGTAGTCTTGAAGTTGCAGCCATGGTCTCCAAGTTCTAGATATGGACAAATAGTTCTCCAGTTTTAGTGTACATATTTGTACGGCAAGAAATTTCACATCTTTTCTGATTCCGACTTTATGTTGAAAAAAAGCCTAGTGAGCTAAATCTTGTATTATATATTTAGAAATGAAAGAAGGCATGCAATTCCCCAGAAATAGATACTAATTTCCCCCTGCCTTGCGACAGAAAAGGCAACGTTTTTATTTTTATTTTTTTAATTTAAATTTTTATTTTTAAGTGTTTGTGGTAGAATCTTAATAGACATTGTAAACACAAGAAATTATGAAGGGAAGGAAAAAAAAAAAAAAAAAAAAGAAGAGGAAAAAGACGTACAGACAATAGAATAGTATTAGAACTCTATCAAACTTCCGAAGTATTCCAAGTCTTAACACAGTTCGTATATGAAGTCAGATACTTTGAAGAATGCTATACCTTTTCATTTGGCATCTCGACATTTCTAACTGGTCCTTTGAACCATTTCCTTGCATCCAAAACCCACCAAAGCATAATCAGACCTAATCCAACCGTCAGAGCGACGGGTGCGTAGTTGAACGTGTTCCAAGAGATTGGATAGTAGGTTGGCAAAAGGAAGACTGCACAGGTATAACAAATCCATAGAAATGCCACCAAACAAATTGGTCTACTTGCTTTCCCCAGATAAAACGGCCCGGGCTTGAAGTTCTTCTCGGCCATTACCATTCTAGCAAAGATTGGAACAGCATAACCGCCTACCCATCCTATTGTACAAATGGAAGTTATAGCGGTGAAGACCACATTTACTTTCAAGATTGGAAGTCCAAGAAGAATGCAAATAGCCGCGCAGAGCCACACCGCGTTCGAAGGAACTTTATGCTTTGGATGCACCTTTCGCCATACGGATGAAAATGGAACGCCTTTATCTCTTGACAGAGCATATACCTAAAGCATTTGCAATAATTAACAGAATATCTACGAGTAAAATGGGACGATCATGGATGAAATAGATGGGAAAGAAGGACTACTCACTACTCTGGCAGCACTGGTAGTGATTGAAAGTCCTCCGAAGAAGAAAGAACCCCAAATGACAAACAGTAAAATGATAGCTCCAGTACTACTATGATACCTCCCATGAAACGCATCGTACAGTATCTGCGCCGGCACAAATGCTCCGGCAGTCTCATTGCTTGTATCATACAGGTAGCCGAAATCCTGAAGTTATTGTTGCCTAAACACGTTAGGTTATTGATTGTGTCATGTACTTCTTCAAAACCGATATTCATGGGGTAAAATTGGCAGAGGCGCGGAATCTACGATCGAGGTAAACTTCAACATGACATACCTGAATGCTGAAAGTAAGGGCCAAGATGTAAGCCCACCCAAAAACTGAAATGATTCCAATGCTAGACAGAATAGCAATCGGGCCATTCTTGTCTGCGCCTTTTGTCTCCTCAGTCAGATGTGCTGCAGCATCATACCCGTAGAGAGAATACTGACTGACGAGAAAAGATAGAATGACTGCATAAGGTTTGCTTGATACTCCAGTTTGTTCAGGCGACGTGTTGAATTTCGTGAACACATAAGAAGCGGATTGCGTAGTCAGTGCAACTAAGGGAAGCATTATCACTATGACTAAACCTCCAATAACCTGCCAAAGAGAAAGTTTTCATGTCGAAAGTTTGCTAAATGTATCATAACCAGCTTTGTCGGTGGATGAATACAGAGAATTTGGGTGTCAAATCAACAGCAATGTCACAGAAAATGCGTTAGCGATATGGAAATACCTGCCACCATATGGAAATCACATCGATGAATGCGATTACTTCTAATGCAAACGTGTTGAGAACCGCCCATATAGCGGTGAGGCCCATGTACATACACAAGAACAACCATTTAGGAGCAAAGTAGCCTCCATCTTTGTTTGTGCCTGTGCATAATAGAATGATACTCTGCAGTGTTTGTGATCCTGCATATGCCTTCTCACCCAAGTTTACTGAGTTAATCAATCGTGTACTATTTGAAACTAATTCATGAAATTCTTTTTCAGCTTTAAAAGGATAAAAAGAAAAAACCGACAAACAAAAACGTAAAGAGAAGTTAGTACCTGAGTACCTATGCCAGCAATGAGTCCGATGGTCTCGAGCCAAGCACAACACCATGACGCAAATGGACCCCATTTCGGACCGGCTAAATGAGCAGCCCAGAAGTAAAGAGAACCAGTAGTCTGTTTGTTTTTGCAACCACAGAGTGTAAGATAAAATGTTTTGTTAAATTCATCTCAGTAGTACTTTCATATGCTTATTTGAAATCCTATTCGATTTCATAAATGTTTCTCGGATGGCGAGAAACTAGTTAATGAAAGAATATAAACAAATCGATTGTTAGAGTGAATGGAAGATCAAGAACACAAAACTCTATTATGTTATATAAACTTGTTACACATATATACACATATACATATATTATACAAACACATATATGTGTGTGTGTGTGTGTGCGTGCGCGCGCGCGTGTATGTATATCCATATGTAGAAGTAAAATAAGAAGAAGATAAGATGAAAAGAGTACTAACAGGAAAAGAGGAACAAATCTCAGCCATAGCAATTCCTACAAACCAGGTGAAGAACGTGACAAGAACCCAACCCCACACCAGAGTTGCGGGCCCTGCATACAGAAGGCTCGAGCCATACAGAGGAGTGATCCCCGTAAAGAGTGTCATCGTCGAAAACGATATCGCAAGAGTCTTGAACAGATTCTGCAAGAAAAATTCAACACAGATTTACCGTAAGTACCCGCTAAAAGAATACATAAAAAAACAATTAAAAAAAAAAAAAAGAGAAAAGAAAGAAGGAAGAAGAAGAAGAAGAAGAAGAAGAAGAGACCATTTCTCTCCTGAGCTCTTGTTTGTATCCAAGCTCATTAAGCCGCTTCTCGCCGGAATCCATTTCCGGGATTTGCCGGGCTTGATCATCAGACTGCTCGTAGCCCATGGGAGAGAAAGATTATCACAGTTTCTTCCAAATCTCAAGCTACAGTGGAAAAACACCAAAGAAAAAAAAAAACTCTCTGTTTTTGCAGAGAGAATTTTCAATGAGAAACTGAACAAGGAGTTGACGAAGTATAACAGATCTTGTGTGTCTTGTTTTAAGCTAGTAAAAGTCAAGGTTTCTGAAAAAGTGAAGGAAAAGAGAACAATATACACAAGTACTTGTCAAAGGGGTTGCAACATTTGAATTTTTCCTTGTTTTTTGGTGCTTTTCTCTAATAAAATGATTTACGTAATCAGCTGAATTTGTTTTTGTTTAATTTTACGTTATGACTCGTGGCCTCTCCAGATTCACACTTGATTGTGTCCTTTGCATACGGTTCAGAAATGCATGTGAACAAGACCCTATTGCACGTTTGCATTTCCAAGTTTGACTTTCCTTATGAACAATTCTATTAAATCAGTAAGCCGACGTGATATTTCTATTGCCATATATATATATATATATACACGGCTTGTCTTATATCCGGCCTCTCGTCTTTTGGTCGACCTATCTGGCAGCTAATGTGCACTGTCGGATGCATTTTGAACGGCTAGATATGACTTGGGAGTAGAATGGAGAAACACAAATGTCTAGGGCTTGGCAGAAGTAGGATTACACGTGTAGAGTTAGGAAATATGGAGGCTGACAAAAGTGGAGTATATAATATAGTTAGTCAAAGAGAGAATATTTATTATAATCGTTTGAAGGGCGCGATGGTAATTTAGTAGGAATAAAAAATAGAGAGTGGTCATTATTTAATAGGCACATTTGAAAGTGTCAACTGTAGTATTTACGAAGTGTAATTTAGTTTCAACAATGATGTGAGGAAAAGATACGCATCAATTATGAAACTAGAAGAGCTAGACCAGTATTTGATGTCGTTTAAATGTTAAAGTGAAAATTTAAAGCGTCAGCGAACTCAGAATGTTGTTTTTTGTTTTTTGTTTATTTTTATTTTTATTTTTATTGCGGTAGTAAGTAGTGTCGTTGTTTAACTACTGTGTGAATGTAATCGTGAATTAATGTTGGTAATTGGGCCAAAAAAAAAATAATAATAAAGAAAAAAGAAAAAAAAATCATGTGATAATGGCAATTGATGTGAGAGTGTGAATTTCATGAATAAAGCAAAAGCATTAAGGACGGAGTGTAGTAAGTGAAAATCATATGAACAGAAATCATAATAAGAGCTATAAAATTAAGAAGGTAACGAGGTGATAACCTAAATTAGAAAAGTTGAATACTATAATGACTCACCTGCGTAGGTGATTGGGCGGTTGTTTATATACAAATCAAATATTTTTGAGTTCAAATATTTGTGTTTTTATGTAATTTTTTAGGATTTATAAATAAAAAGAGGATTTAGATGAAAATGTGGTAAAATGGGATTTTTTGAAACTAATTGGAAAGAACCATGAGCATAGGAAACAAACCAAAACATACCGAATCAAATAAGACCCAAAAATAGGTTCTTAAAGGCACCAAAAACACGAACTAGAGAAGCAAGAAGCGGGCTGCAATGCACCAAAGAGGCATTGCATAGGGAGCCCTTTGTTCTAGCCAAAAACGACCTTGTTGTAGGCTGCAACACTCCAAACAAGCACTGCAGCGCGACTGCCAAGCTAGAGAGAGCCTGACTATAGACTAAACGGGATAAAAGGCCCGCTATAGCTCACTCTCAACCAACAAATGCGTGCTAAAGCAGGGTACCCCACACACGTGAATTGGATAAGCATAGTTTAGTCTAGTGAAATCAAAACCCCCTAGCTTTATATATCATCGAGATTCCTTCAATCCGTATCTCTAATTTTATTTATTTCATTTGTTATTAGTTTAATTTAGTTGTTTAGGTTAGTTTATTTTCCATTTTATGTTTGTCTAAATAAACTTGGGTTACAATTATCGTAGTACTTAGCATCAATCTAAGAAACAATCCCAGTGGATATGGCATTCACTCACCCTATACTATCAAAACTTGACGACCTCGTATACTTGCGAGCTTTCACATATCAAGTTTTTGATGACATTACCGGTGATTTTTCTTTTAGATTGTTTGCTAATATTGTGAGTAAGTAACCTAATTTTAATTTAGGCATTCATTTTCCTTTTTAATTTTTGTTTTTGAATGTTTGTTTTGTGAGGTACTTGGAGATATCACAACAACAAGTCCTCTTGAATTTTACTCAACAACATTTGGAGCCGTTTTATAATGCATGGTGGAGATACAAGGAGTTACTTATTTGATTCCCTTAACCTGGTTTCTTAAGGGAGTGTTAACTATAAATCTTCCTCAATGGGTTATGCGCCATAATAAGAATTTGGGTCAAAAAAAGAAATGGTACTACTTCTTTTTACCAACTAATTGTGGATGAAGCCTATTATTTGTTGGAAGAGATGGCCGATTATGACAATTGGAGTTGGAATCATTCACCAAATAACCCAGGTTGGGAGGAGTGTTCTAACATTTCGGAGCTATGGGATGACATTCAACGTCACCATGCCAAGGCTTTTCCTAATCTTCAAGCCCTTTTCGCCCAATTTTCGGAGGAAACAAGGCTTCGTATAGAGAAGTCGGTTTAAACCATGAGGAGACGACACCAAAGGAAGATAAATGGGAGTTGTTTGATGACGGCGCTTCGAGAGAGGAAGAGACACAAGACTTATGTATTAATAAAGAATCACAAGAAGATGTCTATGAGCCTCAATCTCTTGAGATCTCCATTGTTGAGCCACCAACAATCAAGTACGATCATGTCTATGAAGATCCAATATGGTCTGCACCTCCTCCACCATCTCTAACACCGTTCATTCAAGCCCAACAAGCACCTGCACTTAAGCCAAGTAGAGTTGAGCATACAAGCCGATTACATCCATATCTCTCCAAGCTTAAGGGAGTCCAAAATCAAGACCCATTTGATGTGTTGTACGACACGTATTATGGGCGAACGCCACTTTTTGAAAAGCTTCCGCGGCATTGAAATAATTGAGTCTAAAGTCACAAGTTATTGAGGAAGCCCAGCACCAACCAGAGTACATGCCACCTTACTCGGAACATCTTCACTGACCACACTAGGAGGCGAGATTGTCTCACCTCCCCGGTACGTGTTCTTATTCCCTTGTGCTTAAATTGAATATGTAAATATTGAGGACAATGTTTCTTTTGAAGATTAGGGGTGGGAATATTTGTTGGTTGATTTATATGAGTTGATTATGAACTTTCCTCTCTTCGATTTTTGTTCTTGTGATCATGCTTTTATTTGCTTTCCTTTTCAGCTTGTTTGAATAAGTTGTGAGTTCTGTTGAGATGAAATGACTTGATATTGATGATGGATATAGTCACTTTATGTACTTTTAGGTCTTTTGAAATGTAATTCATTGAGATTCCTATGTGGTTGACTCGCATTGATTGAAATTTGTTCTTGAATCTTTACATTTGAGCACCATGAATCATGATCACTTGATCTTTTAAGAATTTGGAGAACATTTATGTGCATTGGGTAGGCCGTGATATCTCATGAACACTAGAAACCATTTGAGTGAAACTCGAGGCAAAATTCTAGGTTAAGTGTCTTTGGAGAGATGATTTAGGCATTTTCGTTGGATCATTGGGGCCTTTGGAGCTAACCATTGAAAAATTCATCCTTAGTTAACCCCACTGAGTCGTATTGCCTATTTCTTTTATCGCCTGCATAAATGCATCCAAACCACTAAATGAATTTCCAATTCTTAAACCCATCACTAATAGGCATGATTGCTTTTTTTTTTTTTTTTTTATATTTTTTATTTTTGCATGGATCAATGAGAGTAAGGGCAAGTATGGGTTACATTTGGAGATTCATTAGTGGATTGGTTTGTTTTGTGTTATTTTCATTTATGAGTTGTTATTTACTCTTTCTTCTCTAAAAAAAAAAAAAAAAAAATGGCTACTCCCAAATTCCAAAAGGTAAAAATTAAAAATTGAGTTTGGGGGTGAAGTTAAAAGAGAGAGAGAGAGAGGGAGAGAGAGACAAAAAGAAAGAAAGAAAGAAAATAATTTATTATGCTTAATGTATTGTGTTTATGCGTAGTTGTGAATAAGTTTATGTGCGAATGATTGAATGAAAGAAAATGATGAGATGAAGAGTTACTGAATGCTTTCTTGGGGTTCATGTAAGATCCATAAGTAATGATATATGCCTAGGGTGATTTGAGCCTAAAAGTAATAATCTTATCCACCCTTCACCCTAGACGTACATTATAACCCTCAAAAGTCTTTTTGATCTTCAATGACAAACGAACCTACATTGGTGGAGAGTGACACGAACAATGGGCCAATGGTAGTTCTTAACTTCACCATCTAGAAATCACTCATACTCTCCTAAGCACATAGGTCTATCCAGAGTTCATTTAGTTAAGTGATATTGATTTTGCACACACTTACATATTGGGAGTCTTGAGTAGAGTGAAATTGATATTTGATGTTGAAATTCTTGATAATCTCATTGTTTGCATTTCATTTGAGTTTGGAACATTGTGTAGCTTCGGAGATACTTGACGGTTTTCGACTTGATACAAAACTCACACTTTATCATTTATGTCTTAGTACTTGATTTGTGTTTTCTTTTTTAATCTTTTGGTTTGCTTGAGGACAAGCAAAGGTTTGTGTTTGGGGTTATTTACAAATCAAGTACTTTTAAGTTCAAACATTTATAAATTCTAAGCGCTTTTATTAGTTTATTGTGTTTTTATGTGATCTTGTAGGATTTATAAATAAACAGAGGATTTAGATGAAAATATGACAAAATGGGATGTTTTAGAACTAACTAGAAAGAGCCGTGAGCAAAACCAGCAAACCGAAGTATGCCATATCAAAGAATGTGACGTCATAGATATTCATAAATTTGATTCATGAATTATTATTATGGATTTCCTTAATTTATATACTTCTAATAAATTATTTTGATGAATATCAAATTTCAAGATCATTAATATAAAGATGTCGATGATCTAATAATGTTGAGTTTCTCTATTTAAATGAGAAATTTTAGACACATAGAAGATTAGTTAAACGACATCTAAATTTATACAAAAAAATTATTATGTCGTATTAGAGGATGAAATATTAATTTCGGGAAAACCCCGATTTTTATTAGTAAGTCAATTTAATGATCTTAATATTTATTTTGATCATATCAATATTTAAGTTTTGAGAGTTTGATTGGGAAATTAATGTGCCACATAGATAGAAGATGAATAATTAGGCTTCATTCATAGAAAATCCAAAGGTGGAAGATTGATCAAGAATATTGCTTAAGTTTCAAATCAATGGTGTAGATTTTATGTTAAAGAATTATAGGCAAATCAATTGCCAAGTTTTGGATAATAAGTGACCAATGAGAGCTTGAGGTAAGGATTGGTGTGATAGATGATCCAGTAGATGAGAATAAGGATGACAACCTTTGATCAATGGTGGAAAAATTGGAAGAAAGACAAACAAAATGAAAATGAGAAAAAAAAAAAAAACCAAAGGGATCCAGATTTTGTGGTAAAAAAGTAAGAAAAAATTGAACAAAGTAGGAAAAAGAAAAAAAAAAGAAAGTGGTGCATATATGCAACCTTATGTAAGAGATGCATGGCTTGTTTGGGCAATATATCACAAAGAAGAGACAAGTAAAAGTGACCATTTATCTTAACTTTATTGAACAAAATTTTCAACCCAACTCTCTCCCTTAAGTGGCGGTAATGAAAGGAACAAGCCCTAGCTTTAAAACAACTCCTTCCTTTAGAATCAGCCAAAAATTTTACATTTTTATCCCTCAAAATACAGCTCCTTTAAAACAAATATTGACTAAAAATAAGCTCCCAACATCTCATTTTATTCTCACACAAGTTAAGCTAAAAAATCCCCTAGCTTTTCTGACCACTACCAGCAACACTATTCTACATCTCCCAATACCCCTCCATCACCCTCGTCCCTCTATTTTCATGCTCCAAGAACCAAGTTCAAAGAAGTATGAAGCGGCATTAGAGGACGTGTTACTAGAGGTAACTTAAAAGTATTATTTGTGTTTTAGTCATTTTTTGAGAACTAAAGCTTGATGTTCAGTTAGAGTCTTAATGTTAGGCTTCTTATTACCTAGAAAAAGGTTTTAAGAAGAACTTTGGAGGTCCAAGATCTTAAAAGATCCACGGAGCATTTCGGTAAGTTCTAAGAACTTTATTGGAGCCCATGGTTGTTATGATAATGCATTAGAAACTTTGGTATGAAAAATAAATTATATGATAAGATTCCATAAAGGTTAAGCTTCATTTTAGGCTTTGGAATTATTTTGTTTTCTTTTGTATATCTAAAGTTGTGTGTATTTGAATTTATAATACAAAACTAGATAGAAAAGGAACCTTTGGGGTACAGTCTAACCAGGGGTTTTATGTACTCCGAAACTGCTAGTATCAAAATTTTGGATTATAAGTTATAGATCTAACAACTAGCTCATCTGAGCTTTCCAACAAAGTATCATGTGCCTAAAACATATAAATGTGCAGTTTTTGGTTAATTTTGGTAATTTAGACTACGAACCAAAAATCTTTGATGGAACCCTGCACTAATCACGGGTTTTGTATATTTTGAGTCAGTAAACCATAATTTTTTACAAAATTATTCTTGTTGAACTAGCTAATAACATATTTTTTTGCCTTATTTGGACTTGTAAGTGAATTATTATGATTTTTTCTAAATTTACCTATAAATCTAAACTTGTGGTATATTAATGGGATCAACAGTAATAAAACCTAAGTTTATGGCATGAAACCCTCAAATAATAAATGAAAGAACTTTACGTTGTAAAATAGACATCTCAATCTTCAAAATGAGATATCATGGGTCTAAAATAGATATATATATATAAATTTTAATAAATCACATAATATTGTATTATAATCTGGTAAGCTGAGATTTCACCATAAAACACTTAGGAATACGCCCATATTAATGCTTGAAACACATGAAATCTTAGAAAACAAATTATAAAGACATAAACTAGATACTTCAAGCTTTCCAAGGAGTTATCAAGTATCCAAAATGATAGTATACTCAAATTTAAATAAATCTTAAAAATTAAAATCCTACATTAATAAAAAGATTAAAAATTAAAATGTGACATAAGGATAAGTCATAACATGTGAACATATTTAGTTATGAAATGAGTTGGTTTTAAGTGTATGATTAAATAATGTGAAAGATCTTAATTTTATAAAGCTGAATCACAAGTTTTTAAATGGACTGAGATAAAGTACAATGGAGAATTACTGGGTATATACCAGAAGACTATCTTAGCCTAACTAAATGATCATAACTAAAGGGATTGAGCCTTAAAAGCCCAATACTAGATGGGAGGTATACACTTAGGTGACTTTTTGTCACCTTGATTGATTAATTAATTAAAAAATAAAAAATAAAATAATAAATACATGATCAAATGTAATTATACTAAGAAAATTAATTAGTAATTAATAAAATGAATAATTAATAATTAACAATTAATTATAAGAGCTGGTAAATAATAAAAAATAAGAGCTGGTATACACTTAGGTGACTTTTTGTCACCTTGATTGATTAATTAATTAAAAAATAAATAAATAAAATAATAAATACATGATCAAATGTAATTATACTAAGAAAATTAATTAGTAATTAATAAAATGAATAATTAATAATTAGCAATTAATTATGAGAGCTGGTAAGTGATAATAAGCTGTTAAAGTAAGATTATTATGCTCAGTAACTATATAATTATAGTACATGATTTATTAGAAATTAGTTAATCATTAATCATTGATATAATTGTTAATATAACTATAGATGATTAATTAGAGATTAATCAAATATTAATTATTAAAATAATCTAATTATTAATTATTAATATGAGAATTAATAATTGATGATTATTATATGAGAAAGAATATATTTAAGTAACTTAATTAAATTATTATAATATAATTATTAATTAGTCAATTAAAATTATGTAATTAATTATAATTACTCAATTAAATAAAGTAATAATTAATTATTATTAATTAATTAATTAATCAATTAAATAAAATAAAATTGAGGTAAGTAAAGTTAAAATAGTTAGATAATAATTAGTAGAAATTTATTTAATGCTTAATTATTAATTTAAATTAATTGTTAATATTATGATATAAGTAAGTTAAGTTCACTTTAATTATAAATAAATAAATAAATAAAGTAATATAACTATGATTTTATGTAATAATGAGATACTGTTAAATCATGAGAATTTCTCAAATCTGCATAGTAGGAGATCCAATTCTGGAAATTTAAGTACATAAGATAAGTAAGTACAAATCTCACATATAGTATGGAACAAAATGATTTTCTTTGTTGATGGTCTACATTTACTTATGACTTACCTTGATGATATAATGGGTATGTGAGTTATATATGTTGCTTTGATTAAGCATTTGACATACATAATTTCTTTTGCACTAATATGATCGACATGCCTTATATGTATTTATGCCATAATAATAGATACATAATGACATGTAAATTTTTATATTGTCACAATTAATAAGAAGTAGTCTAATGAAAGATAGAAATAAGTATCGTATCAATATCTAATTAGTGAGAGGACATGATAAGAACGAAAGTTATAAGTTATGACCTTGGAGGTGGTTAGAGGGACGCTCCTCTAATTCCCCATTAGTTGCGCGCATATAGGTACGACATTGGAACCCTTAAGTAGTCAAGACATGTATATAATTATGCATAATTAAACACACATAGGTCACATGCATTTTGAAACATTCATGATGTTACATGTGATGATATGATTTTATGAAAATGTATTGTGAGATATTGTTTGTACTTGCTGAGCAAAAGCTCATACGTATGTGTTCGTACTGTAGATAATGCGAATAAGCAGCCTGCTACTTAAATGTTTTCTAGACTGGCGAAGCTATGTGGAGGCGATGAAGGAAGGGAGTGGGATACCACCACAAATTTAATTTCCGCATTTAGACTTCTTAAATTATTTTGTATTGACTATATTTATACAATGTTTTCAATAATTTGGTATTACTAAACTAGTAGGAGTACTTTACAAGAAGAAAACTTTAGAGTCTTTCCTTTTAACTCATATGACCTTATAATTTTTTAAATATTATTTAAGTATGAATTTGAATATGATATTTATTTTTTAGGGATTTTCAATTTCTTATGTTAAAAATTTTAGTTGATTAAACTCTTCAAATATAAGTATAATTTCTATATAAATAATAATATATATATATCTATATTTTTAGAACCTAACATAAGTTAGTGTTAAGACTAAATGAATTATGAATAAGTAAGTTAGTTAATAGTCCGAAAAGTCAGGTCATTATAGTTAGTATCAGAGTAGTATCCTGTCATCCTATCTTATGGTATTTCCACATCAGTTTCAGTTTGTCCAAGTTAGTTAGAACTATTTTTACAATTAGTTGTTGCTATTGACCTTAATTTTATAAATAGATATCCCCGTATTATCAGTATGCCACCGATTAGAGGATCATCATCTAAGACACACTTCTTAGTGCACTTGATACCAAAATAACAGCTGCATTTTGAAAAGCCAGACCAAAATGTTACTACGGGGAAACTCATCCGAGAGATTGGCTACATCATATAGCGTCCTTATGTAGCTCTTGTGGCATAACACGGGGGGCATGGTCAAGATTAGCAATAATCCAGCTGTGGGGTGCAGCTAGGCATTGGTGGGAGTTTATTTGGCAAGACTTGAACCTCGTACGTTGGAGGGATTTCCGTCGCAATATTACGGAGTACTTTGTAGGTCTTTTCCTTTACAGGGAGAGGATGACCGACTTGATGTATGCACAAAGATGCCGCTTCTTCACTTGAGCGCCAGGATGGGCACCTATACAGGGTGAGAGCATGCAGTAGTACAAACACTGATTCGAGGAGGATCTCCTAGTTGAGTGCCCTTACAATCTACGCCAAAAGGACGCATGTGAACTATTTTGGCACGAGTTCCCCATGAGATATGAGCACTTGTTTACTTTCCCTGACCCCATCCGGATTATGATCACTTATGTTCAGAGGTCATTTAGGTTGAGATGCATCTGAAAGCAGAGAGGATAAACACTCCTCCAATAGGGGGATTGGAGCATACAGAGGACACTAGCAGTCATGTTTGGGCACCAGCCCCGCACCAACTAAAAGCCATAGGAGATGATGATCCAGAAGAGGAGGAGCCCATTGAGGTTTTCACTGAAGGAGAAGATGACGAGACAGACAGTCTATGAGTATCGGTAGAAGATCAAGTGTAGTAGTTTACTATTGGATAGTTTACCTACTATTTGTAGATGTTTTATATATTATCTATCTTATGTACTTGGTTCCACTTGTGTTATCCTTATGATTTATGACTTCTCTATGACTGATTATGATCGGTATGGTTAATCATTATGTGAACTTATGACTCTATTTTGTTATGAAATGATACTTTTAAGATATAATATATCATGATTTATGGGTTTCCCCCTCATAATAAATGAAACTCACGTCCTAAGACTATACTTAAGCAAAAATAACTGCATGCGAGATACTAAACAAGCATGATTCTTTTAGGTTAAATGCTAGAGTTATATATAGAGCCATGGTACGTCCAGCAACAAGATAACCACAAGAAGCGAACCTAGCTGAAATGGTCATTAACCTACAGCGCAAGTTGGAAGACCAAGAGTGCGTGATGTAGAATCTTTGCAAGCAGCTTCTTCAGCAAAATCAAGAACTATCCCTTCCACCAACTATTCCAGCTCAACCTGCAGCACCAGCTGTGCCTGCAACACAAGCCGCCTAACTGTGGTTTGGCAATAATCATTGTATGAGAGGTTCCAACATATGAAATCATCAGAATTCAAGGATCTACTGACCCTTTGGAGGCTGAGGAATGGTTAACCTCCCTTCAAATAGTATTGAATTTTATAGACCTCAATGAATAAGAAAAATATTTTGTGCCTCCTATATCATGAAGAAAGATACTTGTTATTAATGGGATACTATGTAAATGAGGAGGAATGTACTTGAGATGAGATGGAATTATTTCATTCAGGAATTCAATGACAAATTCTACAATCGGATGGCTACGAAAACACAACAGAATGAATTCAATAATATGAAGTAAGACTTTATGTCAGTAACTGAGACTATCCATAAGTTCAATCAACTGGCACGACTTTACCCTCATCTTATGCCAATTGAGGATGAAAGGGTTACGCGAATGTTGGACATGTTTTGCCCTAAGATAGTGGCGAGAGACCCCCTATGACTGTTACTGAATGTGTCGAAAGAGCATTACGCGCTAAGTATCATCTTGCTCAAGCTAAGTAAGAGAGGGCTAAGTTCTTTGAAAATAAGAAAAAAGAGAAGTCAGAACTAAGGAAATCAACCAAATAGCCAGGGAAATAGATCCAAACTTAATGGCAATCACTTCAATCAGATTCACAACAAGCGAAAGGGGAATTTCAATAAAAACAACACTAGAAGAACCGTCCCGAGAAGAAGAATAATACTATTTACCCTACATGCCCCAAATGTGGGAAGAAACATCAAGGTGAGTGCAAACTCGGCTCAATTACTTGTTATGTATGTGGCAAGGAAGGTTACTTTGCCAAGAATTGTTGTACCAACAAGCATAATCAGCTAAAGTCATAAGGGACCCAACTCCATAACATGCAAGCTGATATAATGTTTTTATCAATTTTTATTCTTGGGTATTTTGTTGGTTTTTGAGCACTTTTGTTAGTGTTTTTTATTATGTACATGTTGTTTTGAAGGTAAATTGCAAGAATGAGAAAAAAAGGCACCAAAAGAGGAATCCAAGAAGCATGAAGCGGGCTACAGCATACTAAACATCCGCTGCAGTGCGCTAAAACCTGAGAGCTATAGACTTTGTAGGTTATAGTGCACAAAAAGCCTGCTGCAGCCCACCCCTCCCACGTTTTAAGAGTGTTACAGCACACAAAAAGCCCGCTGCAGTGCTTCTCCTTAAACCTTAGCCACCAGATGCGCGCTGCAGCCCCCATTTCATCTGCTGTAGTGCCTACACATATGGATGACTGATTTTGAGGCGAAAATGAACTGATTTTTGGGGAATGAAAAAGGGGAATGGTGCAAAAAAGAAAGGGAGCTTTTGGAGACCCAAACCTCCGACAAAAAAAGAGAGAATACTTCTAGGTTTTGAAGGGCTTTTCCTGGAGATTCAAAGAGATTAAAGACTTGGGAACTTATTCTTCAACTAGTTCTTCTTCTTTCGACTCTCTTATCTCTTTGTAGCTCTTGAACTTACATTTACTCTTTGATTTCGTGTTTGAATATGGGTTTGATATTTGTCTCAAATTTGGTTATGGATTTGAGAGTTTTGATGTCTAGCTAACTTTCTAAGCTAAGGGGTATGATGTAGCTTACTGATGACTTTGTTATGATAAATTTAATGCTTGTTGATTGAATCCCATTCCAAATTATTTTTTCTCTATATATTTTTCTTAATTTTATTTACCATTAAATTAGATTTTTTAGATGTGTGAAATTGGGCTCGGAAGAGTTAATTTCATATGTTAGGAATTAGGAAACACAACCCATAGTAATATTAAGTTTGGAAGGCTAATAAGACTTGGGTAATCACTAGAGTAGGGGTGCGTAATGAGTGCTTAATTTGTTAAGAATGTGCGGCCACTACTGCTGCAGTACTACTATATGGATTAGATCTTCAAATATAGAAAATGGTAATTAAAAATAACAAAATTATTACCTAAAGTGGATACTTTTTTTTTTCTTTTTAAGTTATGTCTTGATCTAATCAAGTAAGGGGGAAAAAAGATACCTTAATAACCCATTAAAAATAATAATCTAAATTTGCATGAAACTAGTTAATTTTGAACAATTTTGATGTTTTATTTTTTTATTTTTTTAACTTTACATCATCCTTTCCTTCTTATCAAAACATTGCTCTGTCATTTTTCATCTCATTGCATTCCTCACACTTCTCTTCTTATTCTTTTTTATCGCACTAAACACACATTAATCAACAAATGACATAAAAATTATATCAGATCAAATATCTCGTTATATTTTTATTGATTATTGTCATGGGTGATTTAGAAGAATATCACTTTTAAAAGTTTGAAATTCAAATACATTGCTTTAGTAGGAAATTGAATTCTATATTTATATTTTAAAATGATATATAAAATATGATAATAAAAAGATAATAACTGCTATCAATTATATGCTACTATAGAAGACTTGGCAATTAGACATTCAAAAATTTAATAGGGATATTAATTTGATTCATTTTGTATATTATTTTACTTGGCACTCGAGAGAGGGAGTGAAATTAAAATTTGTCGCCTATGATTAATAATTTGAATGAATTCGATTAACAAGCCTTAAATTAGATAAGCAAAGTTAAGTCAAGTGAAATCAAAACCCCTTACCCTTACACACTATCGAGTTCCTTGCAATCCATATTTTTTATTGCTTTTATTTTGCTTAACCTTAGTTTAAATTAATTGCTTAATTTAGTTGATTAATTCATTCCCTTTTAGATTTGATAGCTTAGATAAAATTGAGTCATTTTAATTGTGGTACTTAGCTAGTTTTTTAATTTCAATCTCTGTAGGACGATACTCAATATTTTCTCACTTAATTACTTGTGGCGATTTGTTCATTTGCGAGCACACACAAATATAGCACGCAACACAAGCCAAGATCCAGGGTATGCAGATTAACTAGGGACATTTAGAGGCCCCGCCAGAACCCAATGCTCACATTTTTGCCTACACCAAGAATGATGTTGAAGTTGGAACCTCGAATGTGGTGAAGGTCTACTTTCTGTGGCCAACCAAGATGCAGATATTTTATTTGATTCTGGAACAACTCATTCCTTTGCATTACATACGTTTGTTAGGAAACTTATTCAATTTAAGGATATAATCAATCAGATATTTAGAATGGCCTTGCCTTCAAGATAAACCTTGTTGTCAAGTTATTTATTACGTCAAGTACTAATAATTATTGCTGGTAGAAAACTATTCGTTAATTTAGTTATCCTAAAAATATTTGACTAAGACATCATCCTAGAGATGGACTTTCTAGGAAAATACAATGCGAACATTGACTGTTGGCCACATGAAGTGACATTTAAACCTTATGGAGTAGGAGAGTTTGAATATGTCAAAATTTTTTAGAAACATCCGAGGGTGATGATTTCTGCCATGAAGGTGCGAAGGATGCTATGTAGTGGATGCGTTGTATACCTAGCCAATATCATATATACAATGAAAGAAGAATGATCTAAACCAAAATATGTGGCAGTAGTCAAAAACTTTGTCTAGGTCTTCCCAGAAGACTTACCTGGAATTCCTTTTATCGTGAGATCTCAATGAAATCGAATTGATGCCCAATACAGCACCAATATCAAAGGCTCCATACCGTATGGCCCCGGCCAAACTCAAGGAATTGCAGACACAACTTCAGGAACTTTTGGACAAAGGATTCATATGCCCAAGTTGTTCACCTTAGGGTACACTTGTCTTGTTCGTCAAGAAGAACGACGACACGTTAATAATGTGCATTGATTATCGTGAGCTCAACAAGGTGACCATCAAGAATAAGTATCATCTTCCAAGAATCGATGAACTCTTCGATTAGCTTAAATGAGCATCTGTCATCTCCAAGATCGATTTATACTTGGGTTATCACCAATTGAAGATCAAAGAAAACGATGTACCAAAGTCAGCATTTCGTATATGCTACGGTAACTATGAGTTTTTAGTCATTCCATTTGGATTGACGAATTCACCTATAGGTTTCATGGATTTGATGAATCGAGTATTTAAGGAATATGTGACAAGTTAATCATTGTGCTCAGTGATGATATCTTGAGCTACTCAAAAACCCAAAAAGAGCATGATAAACATTTAAGGATCGCTTTCCAAACTCTAAAGAACCACCAGCTTTATGCAAAATTCTCTAAATGTGAATTTTGGCTTGACAAAGTTCAATTCCTCGGATATGTGATCTCTAAGGACGGAGTATCTGTCAACTCATCTAAGATCGAAGCTGTGAGCAAGTGGCCGGCACTAAAGAGTGTGACTAAAGTACGAAGCTTTTTAGGTCTAGCAGGCTATTATAGAAGATTTGTTGAGGGATTTGTAAAATTAGCCGCACCTATTACCGCATTTACTTGGAAAGGAAAGAAGTATGAATGGATGGAGAAATACGTGGATAATTTCCAAGAATTGAAGAAGAGACTCACTAGTGCTCCTATTCTCACGATTCCATCAGATGAGGGAAAGTTTGTCACCTACAGTGATGCATCCAAGATGGGCTTAGGAATAGTTTTGATGCAGAATGGGAAAATTGTAGCTTATACCTCAAGGCAATTAAAGGAGTACGAAAAGAACTACCTGACCCATAATTTGGAACTAGCAGCTGTGGTGTTCACCCTTCAGATCCAGCGACACCATCTCTACTGTGTCAAATGTCAGATTTTTATGGATCATAAAAGTCTTAAGTACATCTTCACCCAGAAGGAACTCAACATAAGACAAATAAGATAGTTGGAATTGGTTAAGGATTATAATTGTGAGATTCTTTATCATCCTAGAAAGGCCAACAAAGTCACTGATGCACTGAATCAGAAGTCATCTACCACCTTCATGTCAATCCAAACACTATCGCAACCGATTTAGGAAGATATTTTCATGCTTAGAATTGAGCTTATTACGGGAAGACTTTCCTCATTGACTATCTAGCTTATAATTCTTGGTGAAATCAAGGAAGCTCAGGGGCTCGATTCTAGTTTGGTCAGGATAAGAAAAGAAGCCATGGTAGGGAAAAAAAAACTAATTTTGCCATGTTAGATAAGGGTATCATTCATTTTAAGGGCAGGTTATGTGTGCCTAGCAATGAAGAACTCCAAAAACAGATTCTATCTGAGGCCCACGACACTCTATACTCTATCCATCCTAGAACAACTAAGATGTATGAGGACTTGAATGAGCATTTTTGGTGGGCCAAGATGAAGAACGATATGGTTGAATTCATGAGTAAATGCCTAATCTGTTAGAAAGTTAAGGCAGAGCACAAGCAACCAGCTGGGAAATTACAACCTATTGAAGTTTAAGAGTGGAAATGGGAACAAATCACTATGGATTTTGTGGTCGGATTGCCAAAATCAGTGAAGGTTATGATGCCATCTGAGTAATTGTAGATCGTTTGACTAAATTAGCATGTTTTATAGAAACTAAAGTGACTTATTCTCTAGAAAAGTTGACATAATTGTATGTATCCAATGTCTTAAGCCACACTACATTCCTTTATCAATCATTTCAAACTACGACAGCCATTTTACCTCCATTTTTTGGAAAAGTGTTTAGCAAGCGATGGGAATTGAGCTCAAGTTTAGCACTGTTTTTCACTCTCAAACGGATGGTCAATCCGAGCGAACCATTCAAACCTTAGAGGATATACTTTGTGCTTGTGCTATGGACTTCAAAAGTATATGGAATAAGAAGCTACCGTTGATTGAATTCTCCTACAACAACAATTATCAGGCGACTATTGGTATGGTACCCTATGAAGCACTCTATGGTAGGAAGTGTTGATCACTTGTACACTGGCATTAAACAGGGAAGAAGCAATTGGAAACCACAGATTTCATTATCAAGACCATTGAAGCATCAAGAAGATATGACAATGAATGGAAGCAGCTCAATGTCGACAGAAGAGCTATGCCGACAAGCAAATGAGGCCCCTTGAATTCAAAAAGGAGACTTTGTTTTCTTGAAGGTAGCACCGATGAAGGGCGTGATGTAATTCGGAAAGAAGGGCAAGTTAAGCCCGAGGTACATAGGACCCTTCGAAATCATAGAATGCGTTGGTAAATAGCTTATAGATTAGCATTACCATTAGAGTTATCAACAGTGCACAATGTCTTTCATGTCTCAATGTCGATGAGATGTGTCTTGAATCTGTCTTACATAATAGAGCATGAACAAATTCAAGTTCAAGAAGACATTACTTCCAAAGAAAAGCCTGTGCAAATTCTGGATCGCGAAGAGAAGACACTTAGAAATAAGACCATACCCCCTGTCAAGGTATTATGGTGAAATCACAAGACCAAGGAAGCCAGTTGGGACGTAAAGATGAAATGAGAAAAAATTATCCGTTTTTGTTCTAATTTTCGATGATGAAAATTTAGTGAGGGTAAATTATGACGCTGTAGAAATTGATAAACTTGATTAATGAATTATTATCATGGATTTCTTTCATTTATATACTTCTAATGAATTATTTTTATGAATATCAAATTTCAAGATCATAAATGATTGTATATGTATCATCAGTATGATGATGTTGATAATCTAATAATATTGAGTTTATCTATTTAAATGAGAAATTTTATATACATAGAAGATGAGTTGAATAACATATAAATTTAAACAAAAAATTTATTATGTCATATTAGAGGGATAAATGTTAATTTTGAGGAAACCTCGATTTTTATTAGTAGGTCAATTTAACGATCTTAGTAATTATTTTGGTCATATCAATATTTAAGTTTTGAGAGTATGATTAAGAAATTAATGTGTCACATAGATATAAGATGAATAATTAAGATTTATTCTTAGAAAATCCAAATGCAGAAGATTGATCAATAATTGTGCTTAAGTTTGAAATCAATGGTGTAGATTTTATGTTAAAGAATCCTAGGCAAATCAATGGTGAAGCTTTGGATGATAAGTGACCAATGGGAACTTAAGGTAAGATTGCAGTAATGGAAGATCCAATGGATGAGAATAAGGATGACACCTTTTGATCAATGGTGGAAAAATTGGAAAAACGACAAACAAAAATGAAAATGAGAAAAAAAAAAAACCAAAGGGATCCGGATTTTGTGGTCAAAAAGCGAGAATAAATTTGAACAAATGAGGAAAAAAAAGTGCATGTTACCTTATATAAGAGATGACATGGCTTGTTTTGATAATAGGTCATAAAGGAGAGACAAGTGAAAGTGACCCTTTATCTCAACTTTGTTGAACAAAATTTTCAACCCAACTTTCTCCCTTAAGTGGTGCAATGAAGGGGACAATCAGCTAAAAATTTTTCATTTTTACCCCTCAAAATATAGCTTCTTTAAAGCAAATGTTGACTAAAAATAAGTCCCCCAATATCTCATTTTATTCTCACACAAGTTAAGCTCAAAAAAACCCGAGCTTCTTTAGCCACCACCACCAACACTATTCTCCATCTGCCAACACCCTTTAGCACCCTTCTCCCTCTATTTTCGAGCTCCAAGCAACCCCGGTACTATGTTCGAAGAAGTATGAAGCGGAGTTAGAGGACATGTTACTAGAGGTAACATAGTGGTATTATTTGTGTTTTAGTTATTTTTGGAAAACTAAAGTTTGATGTTCAGTTAGAATCTCAATATTAGGCTTTTTATTACCTAGGAAAAGGTTTTGAGAAAAACTTCGGAGGTCCAAGATCCTAAAGGATCCATGGAGCATTTCCGTAAGATCTACGAACTTTGTTGGAGCTCGTGGAGGTTGTGGTAATATGGCATGCATTAAAAGCTTTGGTATGGAAAATAAATTATACGATAAGATTTCATAAAGGTTAAGTTTCATTTTAGGCTTTGCAATCATTAGTTTGCTTTTACATGTCTAAAATTATGTGTATTTGAAATTGTGATACAAAACTAGAGTGAAAATGAACCTCTGGGGTACAGTCTACCTACATGTTTTATGTACTTCGAACCCTTTAGCCTCAAAACAATGGATTATAAATTATAGATTTAAAAACTAGATTCTTTTAGCTTTCCAACAAGGTACCATATTCTTTGAACGGATAAATGTACAGTTTTTGGTGAATTTTACAAATTTGGACTGCGAACTGAAAGTCTTTACTAGAACACTATACTAACCATGAGTTTTGTATAATTTGGGTTAGTAAACCATTAGTTTTTACAAAACTGTTCTTATCATACAAAAAAGATACTATAAGCTTTCTAATGACATATCTTTTACCTTATTTGGACTTATAAGTGAATTGTTATGATTTTTCTAATCTTACCCATGAATCTGGACTTGTGATACATTTATGGGACCAAGAGTATCATAACCTAAGTTAATGATACGAAATACTCAAACACTAAATGAAAAATCTTTACCACTGTCAAGTAGACATCTTAAGCTTCAAAATGAGATATCATACGTTTAAAACGGATGTGTATATAAATTTTAATAAATTACATAATATGATATTATAATTTGGTAAACTGAAATTTTATCATAGAACACTTAGGTAAACGTCCGCATTAATATTTGAAATGCTTGAAATCTTGGAAAGCAAATTATAAAGACAGAAACTAGATACTTCAAGTATTTCAACAAGTCATTACGTGTCCAAAATGGGATTATAATCAAATCTAAATACATCTTATAAGTTAAAATCCTACATCGACAAAACAATTAAATATTAAAATGTGATATAAGGGTAAGTCATAACATATAAACATATTTAGTTATAAAATGAGTTGCTATTAAGTGTATGATCAAATAATGTAAAAAATCGTAACTTTATAAAGTTGAACCACAAGTTTTAAATGGCCTAAGATAAAGTACAGTAGAGGGTTACTGGGTATACATCAAGAGACTACCTTAGCCCAACTAAATTATCATAACTAAGGAGATTGGGTCTTACAAGCCCAATAATAGATGAGAGATATACATTTAGGTGGCTCCTTGTCACATTGATTGATTGATTAATTAATTAATTACTTAATACATAATCAAATGTAATTATACTAAGAAAGTTAATTAGTAATTAATAAAATAATAATTAATTAATTAATAATTAATTAATTAATTAATAATTAAATAATTAATTATAAGAGTTAGTAGGTGATAATTAAGATTATTATGTTGAGTAACTACATAATTATAATACATGATTAATTAGAGATTAATTAATCATTAATCATTGATATAATCATCAAAATAACTATGGATGATTAATTAGAGATTAATCAAAACATTAATTATTAGATTAATTAAATTATTAATTATTAATATTAGAATTATTAATTATTATATGAGAAAAAATATTTAAATAACATAATTAAATTATTAACAATATAATTATTAAGAAGTCAATTAAAATTATGTAATATAATTATAATTACTCAATTAAATAAAGTAATAATTAACTACTATCTAATTAATTAGTTAATTAATTAATTAATCAATTGATTTATTAATAAATTAAATTAATTAAAAAATAATAGTAGCAATTTATTTAACACTTAATGATTAATTTAAATAAATTGTTAAGATTAATTATGATATAAGTAAATTCAGCTCAACTTAATTTATAAAATAAATAAATAAATGAATAAAATTATATTACTATGATTTATCTAATAATGAGATATCGTTAATTTATGATAATTTTTCAAACTTGAATAGTAGGAGATACAACTTCGGAAGTTTAAGCACATAAGATAAATAAGTACAAATCTCACATACAGCATGGGACAAAGTGTTATTCTTTGTTGATGCTCTATGTTTGCTATTATTTGCCTTGATGATGTAATGAGTATATGAGTTATACGTATTGCCTTGATTAAGCATTTCACGTACATAATTTCTCTTGCACTGATATGATTGACATGCCTCATAGATATAGATTCCATAATGATAGATGTATAGTGACATGTAAATCTACACGTTATCACAATTAATAAGAATAAGACAAATGAAAGATAGAATTAAGTGTCGTATTAACCTTCAATTAGTGAGAGGATATGATAGGAACGAAAGTGATAAGATATGACTTTGAAGGCTATTAGAGGGTAGCTCCCCCAACTTCCCATTGGCTGCGCATATGTGGGTACGACATAGGGGTCCTTATGTAGACAAGACACGTATATAATAAAGTTTAATGGAGCACACATAGATTACATGTATTTTTGAACATTCATGATGTTACATATGATAATATGATTTTATGAAAATATTTTGTGAGATATTGTTTGTACTTGCTAAGCGAAAGCTCATACGTGTGTGTTCGTGCTGTAGGTAACGCGGGTAAGCAGCCCGCTACTTAGATGTTTTATGGACTAGTGAAGCTGTGCAGAGGTGATGAAGGAAGGGAGTGAGATACCACCATGAATTTGATGTATGCATTTAGACTTCTTAAATTATTTTGTATCGACTATATTTATAACTATGTTTCTAATGTTTTGATACTGCTAAACTAGTAGGAGTACTTTATAAGAAAAAAACTTTAGACGCTTTCCTTTTAACTTACATGAAGTTATAACATTTTAAATATTATCTAAGTACGAATTTGAATATGATATTTATTATCTATAGGTTTTCAATTTCCTCAGTTAAAACTTTTAGTAAATTTAATTTTTGTAATACGAACATGGTTTATAAAAAAAAAAAACAAAATTTTATGTTTGTGGAACCAAACATAAATAAGTATTAAGACTAAATTAAATAAGAATAAGTAAGCTAGTTAACGATCTGAAAAGTCGGTTCATTACATTTATTATCTAGGGATTTTCAATTTCCTCTGTGAAAAATTTTAGTTTATTAAACTCCGCAAGTACAAGTATAATTTGTATGTTAAAAAATAAGTGTTAGGACTAAATGAATTAAGAATAAGTAAGTTATCGGTCCAAAAAGTCGGGTCGTTACAATGAAGACCCAAAAAGAGGATCATAAAGGCACCAAAAAGAAAAACTAGAGAAGCAAGAAGAGCATGCTGCAGTGCGCCAAAGAAGAGCTATAATGAGCGTCCTTCGTTTCAGCCAGAAACGGCCTAGCTATAAGCTGCAGCGCACCAAACAGACGTTGCAGCGCTATTGCCAGGCCAGAAAGAGCCTGACTGTAGGCTGTAACAGATAAAAGGCCTGCTGCAACTCGCTCCCAACTAGCAAATACTAGTACAAAATGTGGAAACCATGACGGTTTTTAACCGTCGTGGTAATATTTCCATGATGGTTTTCTAACCGTCGTGAAATCCAGGAACGTAGAATCTTTTCAAATTTCACGAGATTTTTTATCCGTCTTGGAATAGGCAAGAAATAGGGCCTAAATGTGTACATTTAAGAATATATCACGACGGTTCTACGCAAAATCCGTCGTGATAGGCAGATCTACCAAGATGGTTTTTCAAGAAAACCGTCGTGGTAGAGAACCCAACCATGACGGTTTTTCAAGGAAACCATCGTGATAGGGTTCGCCTACTACGATGGTTTTTCAAGGAAACTGTCGTTGTATGGTCCTCCGAAAAAAATATTACGAATTCATTTAATTTCCCACGGGTGGCAAATCAGGAAAATTTAACTCACAAAATCAATATTTTTTCTGGAAAATTCCCAAATTCGTGCTTTACCTAATCAATTTTAAAACAATCTAAGTCACAACGACAATCAACAATCACCGAAAGGATGGAGTTTGGAATTTTTCTATGGAAAATTCCCAAATCAACAATAAACCAAATCAACATTTTGGAAGGAACATTGTGGATTTTTGATATTTTGGACCGAAATTTCACAATCAACAACCACAATCAACAAAATCAACATTTTGGATGAAAATTCCAAATCCGTGCCTTACTCAAGCAAGATATATTTCAACTTATTGGATTGTTGAGTATGGGAACGAGCGGAGTAGTAAAAAATATAGGGGACGGAGGAATGATGGCGAAAGAGAGAGGGAAAAAGGGTCGACGACGAGAGAGAGGGGGAAAAAGGGTCGGAGTTAGAGAGAGAGAGAGGAATGGTGGCGATAATGTATGGAGGAAGCGGAGAGAGATAAATGGAGAGAGGATATGTGTGGTTTTGGGTTTGGAGTTAGAGTTTGTATTAGAGAGTAAAAAAGGCTCGGAATATAATGGGGTGGGAAAGAAGGTAATTTTTTGAGTTTTAATATACACTCCAAAAAGTTGAACAATTAAAAAATTTTTCAAAATTCCCGCCTTCATACCTACCACGTCTGTTTTTGGGAAAAACCATCGTGGTAGGTCGCTGGAATTTTTTTTTAAAAAAATTTTGTGACCTACCACGATGGTATTAAATTAAAATGTTTTGGACGAAGGTTAAGATTTCGACGACGGTTTTTTAGAAACCGTCGTGGAAGGCTCGGCTTCCATGATCGTTTTTGGAAACCGTGTTCCGCCCAGTGTTTTTGTCTCTCTTTCCACGACTATTTTTTAAAAATATCGTCGAAGCTCCATCATGGAATCCGCATTCTGTAGTAGTGAAATACACACTGCAGCGGGCCTTTCATCCACTGTAACGTGCCTCTTGAAATGCTCCAGTTGCCTTATGCACACTACAGCGGGAAGAAAGCCCGCTACAGCTCCCCACACACGTGAAAACCTAATTTTAAGGCAAAATGTGATGTTTTGGGGAGGATATAAAAGGAAAACTGGCTGGAAATTGTAGAGAGCTTTTTGGAAACCCAAATTTCAAACAAGAGAGAAAACTTCAAGGGTTTAAAGGCTAGCATTTATTGGAGATTCAAGAAGATCGAAGATTTGGGATCTTGTTCTTCAACTTGTTTTTCTTTCTCCTACCTTCCTCTCTCTTTGTACCTCATGAACTTGTATTTACGCTTTGAATTAGTGCTTGAACATGGGTTTGATGTTTGTTCAAATTTGGTTATGGATTTGAGAACTTGGATGTCTAGCTAAACTTTTTAAGCTAGGAGGTATTATGTAGCTTGATGATGACTATGTTTTAATTATTTTAATGCTTGCTAATTGAATCCCATTTTGAATAATTTGTGTTTCTCTATGCTTTTTCCTAATTTGATTTTCCATTAAATTAGAGTTATTAGATGTGTAAAAAATTGGGCTCGGGAGAGTTAATTTTATATGTTGGGATTTGGAACATAATTCATAGTAATATTAAGTTCTGGAGGCTAACATGACTTGGATAATTACTAGAGTAGGGTTGTGTAATGAATGCTTAATTGGATGAGTTAATAGGGTTACTAATTTGATTAATTTTGCATATTATTTTACTCGGCACTCGGGAGAGGAAGTGAAATTTAAATTGGTGCCTACGATTAATGATTTGAATGAATTCAATTAACTAGCCGTGAATTGGATAAGTATAGTTTAGTCAAGTGAAATCAAAACCACCTAGCCTTATATATAATTGAGTTTCCTTCAATCCATATCTCCAATTGAGTTCCCTTCAATCCATATCATCTTTTTGTATTTATTTCACTTGTTTTTAGTTTAATTTAGTTGGTTAGGTTTGTTTATTTTCCATTTTATATTTGTCTATATAAAGTTGGGTTGCGATAATCGTGGCACTTAGGTTTAATCTAAAAAACAATCTCAGTGGACACAATACTCACTCACTCTATATAGTGTCAAAACTTGACAACCTTATATACTTGCGAGTTTTCACACAACAGTACGCTACTACTTCTTAACTTGATTTAATAATCATGAAAATTGCAGCATTTTTATTGAAAACATAATATTTAGACTACATATCTAAATACTTTATATCGTGCAACTTGTATTAACTAGAAGACAGAGTTTTGGAAGTCCAAAAAGTGACAATATATATATTTGTGTGCCATCTTGGGGTTTAACTTAATTAACATATTTTCACTCATAAACTTATCTATTTTAATCAAAAATCTTAACTTAGTGGGATTAATTAAATTCCAAATCTTAGAATTAGTTACTCTCTTAACTTGGTAAAAAGTTACAGCAAAGGTCTCAAATCCGATACCATTTTTTAAATGGCTGTGACGTGGAGATAGGGTGTGTTAGTGATTATAGGCAAGACTGTACACGAGTTGAAGAGGGAATAAGCAAATATGGATATCCAGACGATCAAACGAATATAAAAATGATTTCTTCAAAAGTTAGATCTGTGTTATGTTCAACAGAATGATCCAAAGATAACTTCAATACCATTAAGAAAAGAATATAGATGACATAAAAATGTTACACCAGTTGACAATGTGAAAACGTAATATTGGAATGGGAACATAGTTATACACGGAGTGTGGACTATAGTTATCAGACCTGTAACAAAGAGCAATTTAAGCTCATGCTTGTAACAGAGCCATTTTTGAGTGAGAGAGAGATGGCATAGCTTTGAGGTAATGAATATGAGAGTAGTGACATGGAGTTTCCCTGGTGTTTTTTTTTTTTTTTTTGGGTTGATTATCCACCACATCATATGACGCCTCCAGAATCCAGATCCTCAGCGACATCCTAACCCGCCGGAACCGCCCGTAACTCTACCTCCCCTCCATCATCATCAGCCTCTCCTGCTCTTCACCAAAAAAAAAAAAAAAAAAACTAAAACTAAAACAAAAACAAACAATAGATGTTACAAATTCAGTCTCTTTCATGAACTTAAACCCATTTTGACTTCACAGTCCATTATCTCGCCGGCCGGCGATGAGACCGTCATTGTTACCGACCAAGTTCCAGGTTAAGTAAGGCAGGCTCCAAAATGAAGACCAAGACAGAACAAATTGCTATAACCAAGAAAGCTATCATTTTTCTTGATAGAGAACAAACGTCCACACTTCATTCCAAAACCAAATAGAGAGAGTGAAGTTTTTTATTTTTCCCTGGCAAAGAGTGTGAAAATGAAGTGGATTAGTGCACTAAACAGAGGGGCTTGTTGAAGCTGGCGTCACGAGGCAACGCGTTTGTAGAGACGATAAAGGTGGTGGCGAGGGTTTGAGATTGCGGACGAGAAGGACGCCATTGGAGAGAAGAAAAGCTTTACTCTCTGAAGAACATGATGATTCTTTTTGTTTATTTGTTTATTTATTTTTATTTATTTTCTTTAGCCCCATATTTTTAATGTTACTTTTACCGAAGCCTACAACTAGCTAGCTGTTAGTTTCTTTTAGCATGCCCTTTTACTTCTTCTTCAGTTCAAAAACCGTCTATTTTAGATCCTCCGGACTATATTCGTCAACCAGATCTATCTGACCCAAACCCACTATTGTATATAACACCTATCCTGTATATGTGTGTGTTATAACTTTATGGACATATTTGTATATATAATTTGAAACTCCCTTTAATGCCTAAATTCTCACTTTTCCACACCGAATTGATAAGTCGACCCTAGAGTGAAAATAAATAAACAAAAGAAAATTGAGGTGCGTGTCCAGTTTTAGTTAATTAATCTTGATCAGTTATTGACTATGATATTTAACAAATTTTTAAAGACTTTGGCTATTTGTTAAAAAACTTCTTAAAAAAAGACCATTTAACTCTAAATCCAATAAATAATAAGAGACAAGAGATGGGATGGCCGGAGCTCTGAGACTGTCTCTAGGGCGACATCGGACTCCTGACCTAGAAATTATAACGACCCGCCTAGCACAAGCCATTACCATACATACATACTTAATTTGTCTCAAATAACGTACTTACTTACTTAGTGAAAATAGCGGAATATTTTTTTTTGTACGGTATGAATTCACACGAATAAAATACGTACTTAGAAATGTTACTAACTAAAGTCTCTTGTACATAGAAAGGAATATACGTAATATAAACAAAATGCGTGGCGGCTATCATTCCCACATTTCACAGCTCGCCTTGCCATGCTCCACCATCTTGCATAAAAAATTTCTCGTAGGTTGCTTACCTACAGCATAGATGTAAGACGTGAGCTTTCGCTCAGCAAGTACAACTATGAAATCCGGAAATATAATCATAACAATGCATGAACCAATTATGTTCATTTATGCTTTCTTAGCTTATCTTACTTTTGGGCCCTTATCTTGTCAAGTGTACGTACCGTGGCGTGTAGTCATGGAGTGGTTGGGACGGCCAGCCCAGTCCAGCTCAAATCATAGACCAAACCCAACTTAGCACGGGTCCGTACGACACAAGGCAAGCTTGCTTGTCATGTTACTTAACTTTCATCATGTCATACTTTTGATCTTATTCTGATCAGTTGAATAGTGAACATGCTTCATGATGTCACACATAATTAAATCATGACTGAACCATCATATCATAACCATATCATAAACTTAAACATATCATACATCACATCATATCATAGCATATAACAGATTAGGCAAGTAATACCACAACAATTCTATGCTGTAGACGGAGTTGTACTTACCTCGTATACTGTGTCCAATGTTACGTTGCTCCAAGTCGGGGCGTAACAACAGACTATCTCCTATTATTCCAAAGGACATAGGGTAAGGGTTATGTAGCTATACTTATAAAATGTTGGTAACCTAACCAACATTCATACCTAATCTTAGTTATATGTCCCCTTTATACAACTCTTGATACTTACTTAGTTATCATAGATAACCCAAGAGTTTAGGGCCTATCAAACTTAGATCATAATTTGGTTCAAAACTCCTTTTTCTTTGCTTGGAAAAACTTAGGGTGCTATGTTTATTTTCTTTAGAAAAAATCATAGTTCAACTTATCAAAATTTGAAATCTTATGAGTGGGTTTTGTAAAAATTATTAAATGTTAGAAACTGCCTCTAGAACAGTTTCTTACTGTAAATTTATCAGTGTATGTGCAGGAATGTCCTTTTCCTGCACTGTTTTTAGAAAATCTTGTGTAGGAATTTCTCATAAGGTCATATGCCAATTTATCATAAAATATTTCTACCTTTTTATCCAAAAGGTCACATGCTTGACTAAGCAATCATTTCTGAATCTTATAAAATCGTAAGAACTTACAAAATTAAATAAAAACCCTAATAAGGCTTTTTCATAAATACCTTCATGGTACAACTTAAATTTCTTTACAAGAAATCGTAATGTGGCAAAAATTTAGTTATTACAATCTACCCCCCTTAAAAATTTTTGTCCTCGAAAATTAGAACAAACTGAGGTAGTTCTTTCTCATCTCGTCTTCCAATTCCCAGGTTGCTTCTTTCACCTTATGGTTCCGCCATAACACTTTAACCATGGGAATGGTTTTATTTCTCAGGACCTTTTCTTCTCGATCCAAAATTCGAACAGGCCTTTCTTCATAGGTTAAGTCGGTTTAAACCTCCACTGGTTATTAACTAAGCACATGAGAAGGATCTGGTATATACTTCTTTAGCATCGAGACATAAAAAACATTATGTATCGAAGCTAATTCTGTCAATAAAGCCAGCGTGTTGGCTACTTTCCCAATCCTTTCAAGGATTTCAAATGGTCCTGTATATATTGGACTAAGCTTCCTCTTTTTGCCAAATCTCATTACCCCTTTCATAAGAGAAATCTTAATAAACATGGCATCTCTAACTTGGAATTCCAAAGGTCTTCTACGTTTATCGGTATAACTTTTCTATCTACTAAAAGCTATGTCGAGCCTCTGCTTAACCTTCTTGATATCCTCAGAGGTCTTCTTGATGAAATCCGTTGTTTGCAGCTACTTCTGTCCAACCTCCTGCCAATAAATAGGAGATCGACATTCCTTTCCATATAACACTTCAAATGGAGCCATACCAATCGAAGCGTGATAACTGTTGCTATATGAAAATTCGATCAATGGAAGCTTCTGATCCCAATTTCCCTTGAAATCCAGAACATATGATCTCATCATATCTTCTAGTGTTTGGATGGTTCGTTTTGATTGACCATCAGTTTGGGGGTGAAAAGCCGTACTGAACTTCAATTTCGACCCCATGGCATTGTGAACACTTATCCAAAATTGAGAGGTGAAATGTCCGTCACGATCTGAAATGATCGATTTTGGTACTCCATGCAGTCTAATAATCTGGGATACATAGATTTCAGCCAATTTTTCTACTGAAAAGATAGCCTTGATTGCAATAAAGTGGGCTGATTTGGTTAATCTATCCACAATAACCCAAATCGTGTCATTCCCACTTACAGTCCTGGGTAATCCTACTACAAAATCCATAGTAGTTTGCACCCATTTCCATTCAGGAAGCTCTATTTTCTGCAAGTCTCCTCCAGGATGTCGGTGTTCAGCCTTAATTTTCTGATAAGTTAGGTACTTCGACACGAATTCTGCTACATCATTCTTCATGCTTGGCCACCAATAATTCTCTCAGAGGTCCTTATACATCTTGAAAGCTCCTGGATGTACTAAATATGGTGTCTTATGTGCCTATGACATTATCTGATCCTTTAAAAATTCGAAGTCGAGAATACAAATCCTTTCTTTGAAGTAGATGACACCATCGGCAGAGGTTTTAAATTCCTTGTTCTTTTCGTCAAAAAGTTATGCTTTTAGCAAAAGGGAATCCTTTTCTTAATGCGACTTAATGGATTCAAGTAGATTGGATTGGAGGGTCAGAGAAGACAATCTTCCTGTTATCATTTCCAGGTTGAACTCAGAAATCTCTCTTTGTAGTGGCTTAGGAAATACTTCAATAGACATCAGCATGCCTATGGATTTCCTACTTAAGGCATCTGCTACCCTGTTTGCCTTTCCAGGGTAGTAAAGGATCTCACAATCGTAGTTCTTTACAATTTCTAGCCATCTACGCTGCCTTATGTTGAGCTCCTTCTGGGTAAAAATATATTTGAGACTTTGATGATCAGTGTGGATTTCATACTTGTTCCCATACAAATAGTGTCTCCAAATCTTAAGTGCGAAAACTACCGCCGCAAGCTCCGAATCGTGCATGGGATAGTTCCTTTCATAATTCTTCAGTTGTCGTGATGCATAGGCTACTACCTTCCCATTTTACATCAGGACAGCTCCTAATCCACTTTTAGAAGCATCACTGTAACTTACAAAATTTCTTGCATCTACATGAGGAATTATCAGCACTGGCACACTTGTCAACTTCTTCTTGAGCTCTTGAAAATTCTTCTTGCACTTCTGGGTCCATTCAAATTTTAGAAGCGTCACTGTAAATTACAAAATTTCCTGCATCTACATCAGGAATTATCAGCACTGGCGCACTTGTCAGCTTCTTCTTGAGCTCTTGAAAATTCTTCTTGCACTTCTGGGTCCATTCAAATTTCTTTCCCTTTCTTGTAAGGGCTGTGAGTGGTACAACAATCTTAGAAAATCCCTCGACAAATCGTCGGTAGTATCCGACTAAACCAAGAAAACGCATTATTTCCGTGACATTCTTGGGTACCGGTCATGTGCTGACTGCCTCCACCTTTGCAGGGTCTACGGATATTCCTTCCTTTAGCACCACATGACCCAAGAAATGAACTTTCTTCAGCCAAAATTCACATTTTGTGAACTTAGCACAAAGTTGATTCTGTCTTAATGTCTCCATCACCAACCTGAGGTGATGCTCATGTTCCTTATTGGACCTTGAATAAATCAAAATATTGTCAATAAAGACAATGATGAACTTGTCTAGATATTCTTTGAACACTCGGTTCATAAGGTTCATAAAAGCAGCAGGGGCGTTGGTTAATCCAAACGGCATGACCATGAACTCATAGTGCCCATATCGTGTTCGAAAAGCCGTCTTGGAGATATCTGACTCCTTGATCCGTGCTCCCCTGAGTTGATCGAAAAGATCGTCAATCCTCAAAAGGGGATACTTGTTCTTGATCGTAATCTTATTCAGCTCACAGTAATCAATACACATGCATAATGATCTATCTTTCTTCTTAACGAACAAAACAGGCGCTCCCCACGAAGAGTGACTTTGTCAGATGAATCCTTTGTCAAGCAGTTCTTGTAACTGTACTTGAAGCTCTCTAAGCTCGGCGGGTGCTATTCGGTAGGGTGCTTTCAATATTGGAGCGGCTCCAGGTAGTAACTCGATTTCAAACAAAATTTCCCATTCTGGCGGAAGTCCTGGTAAATCCTTCGGAAAGATATCCACATACTCCTTTATAATGGGAACATCTTCTAGTAACAACTTCATTTCCCGATCTTTATCCACCATGTTAGCTAGATATCCTTGGCAGCCATTAGCTAACATCTTCCAAGCCTTCATTGCCGAAACTAGTCTGGTTGCTGAGCCTGAGACTGTCCGTAGAAATTAAACTCTTCCTCATCGTAGGGGTTGAACGTCATGCAACGCCTTCGGCAGTCAATCTTGGTGTTGTATTTGCCTAAGAAATCTATCCCTAAGATCACATCGAAATCCTGAAGCTTGATCGCGATGAGATCTACAAACATTTCTTTGTCACAGATAGCCACGGAAGTATTTCATATCCAAAAATTGGACCACAAAATTTCTCCGGATGGCAAAAAGGTTTTGAAAGGCTGTTCTAAATTATCCACACCTCTTCCTAACTTCTGGGCAAACTCTAAAGAATGAATGATGAGTGGCACTAGAATCAAACAAGGCAATAGCATCATGAGTGGCGATAGAAATCTGACCTGTCATCACATGTGAAGTCCCTGCTTCTGTATCTCCCTTAGTGTAAGCATAGATCCTGACTTGAGGTTCAGGAGCCTCTAATCTGCCATGTGTGATTGAGGGTCCTTAAGCCTTGCTTGGACTGCATGCAGCTAACTGTTTGCATTCCGGCCTGGATAAGAAGGATTCTGGCCTTGGTTGTTCACGGTGCAGTTCTTCGCATAGTGCCCCTCCTTGCCATAAAGGTAGTAAGCATTCGTCCCCATTCTGCATATTCCCGGGTATTTCCTCCCACACTTAGCGCATACGGGGTAGTTATTGTTATTACCCTCATTCCCACGATTATTCTTTTTCTGAGGGTAATTTCTTTGTTGACCCTGGCCAATAAAATTCTCCTTTCTTTTGTTCCTCCTGAATTGTTTGGAACTTTGGGTTGGGCTGCTAGTCTGGCCTTTCTGATTCGACTTAGAATTCTGACGGGGCTGTATTTGCTTTACCATGGCCTTTTCTTCCTTCTTTGCCTTGAAAATCTGAGCCCTCGCTTCCTTGTCTTGGTTGATCCAGTACTCTGCTCTCATCGCCCGACTTACACAATCGGATACTAGGGTAGATGAACTACTGTCAGCACTCACTTGCTTAGCAATGTTTGTCCGGAACATCTTCATCATCCTTCTGACTTTTTCTGTTTCGTTTGGTACTAATTCCGGGCACAGACGAGCTAATTGCTCAAACTTCTTGATAGCCTCCATTATTGTCATCGACTCTTGTTTAAAATTTGTGAACTCATCTTGTTGAGCGGCAAGGATTTCTCTGTTGTAGTACATGGTGTAGAACTCAGTCACAAAATCCTGCCAGCTCATGGTCACAACATCTCCGTGCATTTGAACAGCTATCCACCAGTGCTTTGTGTCCTTCTTGAGGGCAAACAAAGCACAGAGAACCTTTTCTTGTTCTGTAAGCTGCATAAAATCTAAGATAACTTGGATATCAATCAGCCAGTTGTCAGCAGCTATTGGGTCAGTTGGTCCTTCAAATTCAGGCGCCTTCGTCCACCTAAATCGGTCATAGAGCAAATCTTCCCGTACTGGAGGTAGGTTCACTTGTACCCTAGCGGGTGTTATCGGAACTTCAGCATTTCGTGGAACTTCTGGCTGGACCTCTGGTTGAACTCCTATTACCGGAGGTACTACTGGGGGTACTATGTTATTTTGAAGGGGAATTCGTTAACCTGAGGTCTTTGGTCTATTCGAGCTAGATGCTCTCGAAGTTTATCCATTTCTTGATGATGTTCAAGCAACTTCCGTTGTAAATTTGCTACCACGGTTGCAAGATCCAGTTCCGACGGATTTACGGGTATCATTTTACGAGGGCGTACCATCTTCTAATTTCCTATTAAACTATAAGAAAAGATATTATCGTACTATTAATATCCTTTCTTTCATGTATATCATATCACATCGTACCCTATTATGTCATATCATAACGTTGTCATATTTATCGTATTATTCATACTCATAACATATCATAACATTGCTTTCGTAATCAAAACATATCATATCAATATATCTCATACTTGAACTGTCTTTTTGTATACTTATAAAAAGTACTTCATATTTACAATATTGTAAATACATAATTGTTACATCATACTATACATACATAGGCAAAACTGCGGTAGAAGTGTCTACCACTTTACCGTCATACATGAGTACAAGCCTATCATCAAAAAGGAATAAGCTGATACAAATCGGTCCTAAGTTCAAAAGATATATACACGGTCGATCAGGGTCTAATCTACGTGCTCGATCGTAACTACGGAGGAAGCGTCGGAGTCGGCCTCCCAATCTATGTCATCGAACAAATTCTCCTCCGGGTTGTCCTCTACGTCCTCCACCCAATCTTCTTGCTCTGGCTCTTGCTCTAGATCCTCCTCATCGCTTGAGATGTCGATAACTGGGGGATCTACGGTTGATCTTCCAGAGCAACTATAACATCAACAGTGTCCTGGTCATCGGCATCCATCTCCATCTCAGCCTCTTGGGATGGTACCTCCTGCAGTGGGACGACGGGAATCGGATCCTCGGGTAATACCAGACCTGCCTCATAAAGCGGCTCTCTCATCCCAGCGTCATCGACTGGTACCTAATGATCTCCCTCAAAAACATCAGCCTGCATCGCGTGAACAACGATCTCGGCCTCCATAATATCATCGATCATGTTTCTTATCGTCATTCCAGCTATAGGTGCTGGAACGAATAATCGTATCTGGGGAGATGACCCATCCCGAAGCATCTGTAACGTCAGTAGCTCTGGGTTGGCCAAGTTCTGCAGAACATGAGACAACATCTCCTCATGAAATCCCCAGCAATAGTGGCTCATGGACTCCTGTGGGTAAGCGTGCCAAACTACTGTGTAACTAAGGTATCGCGCGTGGTATATATCCTGATAAATATCGGGGTCTCGATAAGGTATATCGGCTCCCTCCTTAGGTAAAAGTCCAAAACGTGCGATCATTATGGTACGAAAATGTGCCAAGATGTGAATCGGCATCGCCGCCTCACCTAGTGTCATCCACCACAATCGGGCATCTGCTACTAAACATCGGCTGACTAAGGAAACCTGTAAGTGAACCTCGATGTGACATAATCGAAAAATCAACTCCATCTCATACAACCATGCCGCTAATGACACTATCCGTCTCGTACCATCAAAAAACAGAGGATGCGACTCATAAAACGATGTTACTGTGTCCGATCCTCATCTACTCGGTTAGGATCCATGTCGTCGAATCTGTCATATCATAATCGCATAATAAAATATTTATGCATGAAAATAAATTTAACTTACAATGATGGTAGTGATGGCAGGCAGATTGTGAAATCAGATAGTAGGAAACCGCTCTAATACCAACTCTGTAACGACCCGCCTAGCACAGGTCGTTACCATACATACATACTTAATTTGTCTCACATAACATACTTACTTACTTAGAGAAAATAGCGGAATATTTTTTTTTGTACGGTACGAATTCACACGAATAAAATACGTACTTAGAAATGTTACTAACTAAAGTCCCTTGTACATAGAAAGGAATATACATAATATAAACAAAATGTGTGGCGGCTATCATGCCCACGTTTCACAGCTCACCTTGCCATGCTCCACCATCTTGCATCAAAAATTTCCCGTAGGTTGCTTACCTATAGCATAGATGTAAAACGTGAGCTTTCGCTCAGCAAGTACAACTATGACATCCGCAAACATAATCATAAAAACGCATGAACCAATTATGTTCATTTATGCTTTCTTAGCGTATCTTACTTTTGAGCCCTTATCTTGTCATGAGTGTACGTACAGTGGCACGCAGTCATAGAGTAGTTGAAGCGGCCAGCCCAGTCCAACTCAAACCATAGACCAAAACCGACTTAGCACGGGTCGGTACGACACAAGGCAAGCTTGCTTGCCATGTTACTTAACTTTCACCATGTCAAACTTTTGATTTTACTCTGGTCAGTTGAATAGTGAATATGCTTCATGATGTTACACATAATTAAATCATGACTGAATCATCATATCATAACCATACCATAACTGAACCATCATATCATAATCATATCATAAACTTAAACATGTCATACATCACATCATATCATAGCATACAACACATTAGGCAAGTAATACCACAACAATTCTATGCTGTAGGCGGAGTTGTACTTACCTCGTATACTATGTCCAATGTTACGTTGCTCTAAGTCGGGGCGCAACAACAGAATATCTCCTATCATTCCAAAGGACATAGGATAAGGGTTCTATAACTATACTTATAAAATGTTGGTAACCTAACCAACATTCATACCTAATCTTAGTAATATTCCTCTTTATATAACTCTTGATACTTACTTAGTTATCACAGATAACCCTAGAGTTTAGAGCCTATCAAACTTAGATAATAACTTGGTTCAAAACTCCTTTTTCTTTGCTTCGGAAAAACTTAGGGTTCTATGTTTATTTTCTTTAGAAAAAGTCCTAGTTCAACTTATCAAAATTTGAAATCTTATGAGTGGGTTTTATAAAATTATTAAATGTTAGAAACTACCTTTGGAATAGTTTCTTACTGTCAATTTATCAGTATATGTGCAGGAATGTCCTTTTCCTACACTGTTTTTAGAAAATTCTGTACAGAAATTTCCTGTTTACTACATAGTTTTTGAAATTCAATTTTATTTAAAAATTTAGTTCGAATCTGAAAAAATTTTATCACGAAAGTTTTAGACCTCAAGAAACCTTAAAACTTTCGTGTTTTATTTGAGACCCAATTCGGTCTCTAACCCACTCATTTACCCTATTGATCCTGCCTGGCCGTGCATAAAGTTTGGGCATGACCAGGTTCGGAATTTCATAAAAACAAAGGCCGTTGGAGTTTTATTTTTGAAAAATGTTTATATTGCCTTATAGGAAAAACCCTTCTCTAGAACTTTCATGTTTTAAGTTTTCCTAAATTCAGCCTCTAAAGGCCTCAAATCCTGATTTCCAGAAAACTGACCAGTTTTACCCAAACTGGCAGTTTCTGTGCTTAGGTTCATTTTACGTTCTAGTTCGCACACTCTACCTCAACCGGCTGCACCGGGAGCCTAAGATCAGTCATACAACGTTTTTCTAACGTAAAGTTTCATTAAACACAACATCAATCATACCCATGCAACTTAGCATTCACATTCTACAACATACTTAAACATATTTGGGGACATTCATCCTTATCATTCATCAAGCATGCAAACCCTAATAATCATGCAAGCATAAGCTCCTAACCATGCAAAGCTCATATAAATCAAAACTACCCATAACCTTAATCAAGCACATAATCTAAAATCTAATCTAGGATAATAAATTAAATTGAGCTTAAGCTCTTACAAACCAACTTGAAATACACTTAAATTTTCAAATTGAAGCTCAATTTAAAAAAACTTAGGGCCAAGGGAGATTTACGTTGATCAATACAAGAATTTGGTTAGGATTTGGTCCAACTTTCTCCCCCCCCCCCACATGGCTTCCTTCACAACCGGCCTCCCTTGCCTAATGGGGTACCAAAAATTTTTCCAATCTTTTGTTGTTGTTCCAACCAAAAATCCGACCACCCTACAAGCTTTTCCACTTTGGTTTTCTTGTTTCTTGAGTTCGGTTTTTGAGAGGGAAAAGGTGAAGAAAATTTGACATAGTTTGGCTAGATTTCACAATTTTGTGAACCAAATGAGCCAAATGGGTCACCTATTTATAGGTGATTTGGAATTCTATAAAATTGCTCAAAAGTCCTTGAAAAAGCAATATTTTGCACAAAAACCCCCCGTAGGTGGCCGACCATCAAGCTCTAGAATCATCCAAATATATCTTTCCATCATTTCTTTTAATTAAATAAATGATATCATTAATTTGGGATTAGGTGATATAAGCTTCCTTAAGGCTTGTTTGGCTTTTTCCTCAATATACAGTCCACTTTTATGCTATCACAGATATTTCTATACTGTGCTCACTAATACATAGTACTGTTATACTGAACTGCAGTCCAAAATTTATCTGTGTAAAAATAAACTGTATAAAAATTTTTCTTATAACTTAAAGTCATTTTTCCCTAATATCCTACTTAATGTGTTTGATTTTTCTATGGTGATTTTAAATCTTATTCATACTATCTTGTCCGTACATATGGTTTTCGCAGTATATTTTCCATACTGCTTAACATATTACAATATAGTTATATATTTGACCTTTCTAGTCATCCTTTAACTTTTCTGGTCAACTTTGACTTTTCTTGGTCAAATTTTGACCAATATAAAATCATAAAATTTTTCTACCTTTTTACCCAAAATGTCACATGCTTGACTAAGCAATCATTTCTGAGTCTTATAAAATCGTAAGAACTTACAAAATTAAATAAAAACCCTAATCAAGCTTTTTCATAAATACTTTCATGGTATAACTTAAATTTCTTTATAAGAAATCGTAATGTCGTAAAAATTTAGTTATTACAGAAATGACCAATAGCTTATCATATAGTACGGCCTTTCTGGTAATATTGGTAATGGGTGTAGTTCATGGAGCTTCCTATGGGGCGGATCGAAAGTGGGATGGAAGTTGGTGGCTATTGGTTTGGAACGTTGCTATTGGTGTATCAAACATCAAGTGATTGAAATCCTCTGAGGTGTTTGATCTCCACAATGATGAGATTTGTATGGTGGTGGCAGTCTTTCAGTGACGACAGTGGTGGAATGTGGAGTGAGATTTGTATGGTGGTGGCAGTCTTTCGGCGACGACGGTGGTGGGCATGTGGAGCTTTGCTTTTCCAGCGACACTTCAACTACATTGTGCATCTCATTAGCACTATTACTTTCTGTAATGATTTTTTTGTCAATCATCTCATTGCCAAAGATTTTGTCAATGGTGCCTGAGATTTTCTATTGCTTTTATACGTCTTCTGATTTTTAATAATGAGGATTTTACCCTCAATTTGCTGGACTGGTTTTCTAGAGCATGATCTGGGGTTAAAGAGAGAGAAAGTTAAGGTTTGAGTGGCAGAGAGACAAAGTGAGAAGTAGAGAGAGAAGGTTAAGGATTTTATGGCCTGAGGAGCAGAGAGAGACTGGATTTGCGAGATTTTTTTTTATTTTTTTGACAGATTAAAAACCGTCGTGGTATCTTCACATAAGACGACGGTTTCTGAAAACCATCGTCTAATTTGTGTCGTGTAAGCAGCTACTTTTTCTAGTAGTGTAGTTTGCTATTGTCAGGTTATGTTTTTGCTTTGCTAGATTCGTTTCTCAACAGTATTTTGCGGTGGTCTTAGGGCAATGAGTCTTTCGATTCCTGTCGATCATATTTTTACATCATTTGTAAAGGTTTTATTAAAAAATTAGTGCTCTATTATTGTGTACTTATTTTGGTGATCATTATCAAAATTCAATACAATTCTACTTGCCTATATTGTTTTCTTTGAGTTTTTTTATGGTAGACCCGATTGTTTTTTAAGGTCCGTGGTTTTCTTGTAGTTTGAGATTATATTGGTTAATATTAGTGTTAATATATTCTCCCATTAAAAATGAAAAATCTATATCTTCATATTGAAGATGAATAATATGAATATGAATTGATGGTAGAATATTTTCAAACTATCATGTTTATCTTTATTATTCTACCAACGGCATCTTGCGTTTTTGAAAAGAGTATCAAAGTATCTCATCGTTTTGTTTTTTGTTTTTTTTTTTTTGTTTTTTGGTTTTTTGGTTTGTTTTTGTTTTTGTTTTTTTGTTTTTTGTTTTTTATATGGAGCAAAGACTTTTTAAATACAAAAACCGTAGCTACGCCTACAAGTTTACAACGCAGCATTATTTTTTTTTTGTTTTTTTTTGTTTTGTTTTAATTCAGGTTGTTTATTCCAAATATGATCCCAATCCGTTTAATTATTTGTATCCAAGGAGCAAAAAAAGGTGGAATGACATTTTTATTTATAGATACGGGTTTCCACCCCATTTGGAGTATATGAGATAATATATGAGTATGAAGGCATGTATGAGAATTAATATTAATCCCCGGTATGGGTGTGGGGTGAAGATGGAGGAAGCTCCCTCATACCTGCACTTGCCTCCACCTATATTTACACTTAATATATATATATATATATACATATACATAATTTGAATTTTTAATATTTAATAATTTAGTATTTATAAATTTATTTATAGCTTTGTGGAGATTGTATTTGTTTTTAAGATTTCATTTTTATTTTAAGTTACATTTGTGATTATGTCGTCAAATTTTATAAAAACTTTAATGAAAGTTGTTTTGAGTTTTTTTTTAAATAAATATTAATGGGTAAATGGGTATAGTATAACACCCTAATGACGATTATCCGCATCTGCATTAAATAAGGTGGATATGGATGGTAAAAAGAGTGACGGGTATGATGATGGGGAAGCATACCTACCCCTAACCCACCTCATAGTCATCCCTTAAAAATTAAAAAAAAATAATAAAAATAAAAAAACTTACTATAATAACAGCTTTATTCAATGCATTATTTTTTATATCAAAATTTTCATATGATAAATTTAGTGATAAATTTATCACTAAATATGATACAAAATTTAATACTTGATTTTTATTTATCCATGTATTGAAGTTTTCTAATCATTAAAATATTTTCATTTAAATTATTCAAATACTAAAGTTTACTTTTACAAGTTTCAACACTTAATAATAATGATAAAAATAAAAACAGTATTAAAAATAAAAAATATATGTAAGAGTATAAAATTGGATAATATTTTTTCTTTACACTTTTTAATGACAAATACAATATATATTGAAAATGACCTCATAATATAGCATCATCTTGGATTTTTTTTAATCCAAATCCAAATACTTATTAATTCCTAAATGATCCTATACAGTCCAAGTGCCGGTACTCCTTTTTCTTTTTCTTTTTTTAATAATTCATTGTTTCAGTTTTAAAGCTAAATTAATGATATGGGGATAATGAACAACATAATAGATCGGGCACATGATCTGCCGTTGCATTTTCAATTCAAAAATTCCCAGCTCAGATGCATAATTTTATCATGTTCAAGCTCATGATCAGCTGCTTCAAAAACCTTAAAAAATTGTGATCGTTTCATTTATTCTTTTCTGTTTGATATATTATATTGTTTTCATCGAATCTTGTACATCATCTCTTATTACGAACGTATCAATTTGGATAATCAACCTAGACATCAAAACATCAACTGAAGATAATATGTGCACCGTTGTTGCAAGACGGCCGACAACAGACTTTTTTCGCTGAGGGGTAATTTCAATGTCAATATATTTTTTAAATTAAAATGAGATTACTTTTTTTTTAATTGCATAGAATTTCGAGAGAAATAAAATATTAATATTTTTTATTTTTTTTTCGGAACACATTTTAAGTTTATATACTTTTTAACTCGACACAATTCATCTTCAACCAAACGCACAATTCCGAAACTCAACTCAACTCAACGCCAATCAAATTAACTTAAATTCTCCAACTCAAGCGGACCAAAACTATTTTATCGTTTTTGCATTTAAGTACACATATATTTAATTTGCTCCTTTCTTTTCTTAACAAAATCTGGTAATAATCTAACCTACAGTTTGAAGTTATGCCATCAACTGACAAGAAAAGTAGATCAGAATAAATTCATACCATCATGGTTTTAAGAATGCTGCTACCTTGGTCAACAAGCTTCCGATATCGGTGTTCAAATATGAATCTACACAAGACGCAGAGGACCAAAGAATCGTCACGGGTTGTGATCGCCTAGGAAAACATGTTGATAGCTTAGACGACGGGAGCTGAATCAAATGAATGAAGAACTTGCTCTAAAATCATTCTTGTATGGTCATCAAGTGGATTCTCGGGTTTGTCAGAATGAGAGATATTTAGGAGGTAAAGCTTCTTTGAGGCAACAAATGCGGCTGTAAAGATCCTCTTCATGCCTCCTCGGGAGCTGTCAACCTTGTATTCAAACTCATACACTTGCAGGCCTTCATGCCCTGATCTTTCTGCAACTCCAATCACCTCGGCCTCTTTTGTACTCTCCTACAAAATAGATAAAAGTTGTTTATCAGGGAGAAAGAGAGTAAGTTAAATTGTCTTCCGACCACAAGTTTGAGTTTCAAAATCCACCAACCATGGTGTTAAAAGTAGCAGCAGTCACCATATCAGATTACAATAACAAGCTAATCAAAGTTGAAAAGAACTGTAAACGGCTGAAGTCGACAACAATTAAACAGAAAACTATACATTGTCCAGGTTTGGTTGTGTGACCGATATCTTTTAGTTATCTTAAGTTCATGACTACCACCGATCTCAGTTATTTAAAAGACCAAAGACCACTCGTTATGGTCATCATTAATAGTCATAGCCTTGCTTAGTCACCCAACCTATAGTCGTTCGTAAGCAAGCCCGATAATACCGAAGCAGTTAACACAGTTTTCAAATATATGTACATCATGAGAACTCAAAGTAGACAACCTATTACCATTACAATCCCATATAAAAGAACCATTCTGTATGGGAGAGAGCTCAATTATTATTTACAAATTAAAATGGCAGCATTTGAGTTGCAAAACAATAATTTGACAGCATAGAGATGCATCCTATGACATATCTGCTGATTCCTGAACTAGTCCACCAGTTGCTTCAAAGAACGAAACTATCAGTACGCAACCAAAACACTAAAGCATGTGCTTCATTGGAATCCCGACCATGTACGTCATTCCAATACAAATGACTAAACAAACAAATAGTAATAGACATCACTCCAGTAAGCTTTAGATAACTAGATGCTAGAAAACAAAATTTGGGGAGAGCTATAGTTGACCAAGAACAAATATGAAATCTCACTACCTCAAATCTTCTTAGCCTATTCCACTTCTAGGAGTGCCTAAAAGACAGAAATTCATAGGCAATTCTCTCTATGGTTAGGCTAGGGAGCCTTGGTCTACTTATAGAACATAAAACCACTACTTTCCGTCATGGTAGTGAATACAAAAAGCCTTAAAAAAAGGCGTGCATTCAAATGCACAACACTAACAACAAAATGAATGTTGTATTGCAGTGTAAAACTATTCCAAAGGAATGATTGATCCAAACGACCCATTAATATCCCACCATGAATTCTACATGTTATGAGAAGTTACCATTTTCTTTTAATCACCCATTCAAATTCTGGAATTTAGAACTCTCTCTTAACGTAGACCATAAAACAAAAAACCGTTAGAATTTCTAACACCTGAAAGACATTTCATGAACTCAAAGCTAGCACAGATAAGCTAGTTTCCTAATGAGCTTCTCTCTGTCTCTCCAATAGTGCATATTATCATTTTCCTTTCTAATTGTTACATCAAAAGACTCCAAAATCAGCACGGAATGCGGAAAATAACAAAAGCCGATGACAGTTCTAGGCAATGGCCATTCATAGAAGCATTTGAACGAGCAATTACCTTGCGCCTTTCGGCTTGTATGAGCTTATCAGCCACAAATTCAGGACTCCCAAATTCTCGGAGAGTCGAAAGCCGAACCGGATTCACAACAACCCCAACATTGTTGCTCCCTTTGTTAACCTCCTCAAACAGAACAGTCGCCCCTGCTTTATCAACCTAGAAACATTATGGGGTTAACAATACATTCCTTATCCAGAAAAACCGGCACAATAGAAAAAGTAACAAAAAAAATACCTTAATCCAAGAGGAGGGCCTAAGGAGAGTGAAACCCTCACTGGAGTCCGTGTATCTCTCAAGCTCGGGAACTTGGGCGGAAATGGAGTTTGGCAAGTTTGGGGAAAACCCATTAAGAATGAAGGCCAGAGAAGAGAGGCAGAGCTGTCTCTTGGTCAAGAGAGGCCATGGAAGAGCTTGCATTTGAGGGTCATTCCCATAATTGGAGGGTCTCTGGTTTGGAGAAGCTTGGGGGAGTAGATTTGGGAAGTGGGATTTCGGAGAAGGGTACGTGGGTAACAAAGAACACCATGTCAGTAGAGCCATTTATTAGTGGATGAGAACTCCACAAAAAATATGCATGGAAATATGGATGTCCAATTGAAGGATATTTTCGTAAAAGGACACAATATTATGCAAATTTACCTTAAAATCTAGAAATTCTCAACCAAAATTTTTAGAGGGTAAAAATGTGGTAGAGTCCCTTTTATACACCATATCAGTATAAATCATTTTTAAATCATTCAGACGTAATTAAATGGTTGAGATATTATGTGTACATGATAATTATAATATATCTTATTTCATTGTATTACATATTAAGAAATTTAAAGATAAAAAAACAAAAGAAATTGAAAAAACAAACCAAACTTCACCAGTGGAAAGTTGGGGACTCCTCGTCGGAGGCTCGACGTAGGCTGGGCGGGGCTTGTCGTTCATCGTCTAGGGGAGGTTTCTGTCGTCAGGTTCAGGTTGGGGTTCAAGGGAATCTTAAGGTGGTGGTCGAGATTGTCTCCAAGGGGGAAGAAGGAGATTGAGATAGTTTGGGGGGGGGGGGGGGGGGGGAGGGGAGGGGATCGAGATCGTTGGCGGCTGGGGGGGTCGAGATCATCAGGGAGCGGGGGCCGGGGGGGGGGGGGGGAGTGGCTTTCTCGTCGGAGACATACACCTTCGAGGGGGTCGCCGACGGTAGCATCTCATCGGCGGGAGGTTGCCAAAGGTCGCGTCTCAGCTTAGAGAGGTCGCTGGAGTTCACGTCTTGCGGGCGAGGAGGCCTCGCCGATGGGGGGACTTCCCTCAAGCGAGACACAACCTCCAGCGAGCCCCCCAAAGGCGCATGTCTCCGGCGAGAAAGCACCCCCCCATGACGATCTTGATCCCCCTTGCCGCCAATGAACTCAACCCCCCATCCTCCCCCTGAGATTCCCTTGCGCCCCTTCCCCCAATTGCCTCTCCCGACCTCGACGAACCCCCGCTCGACTCCGGTGACAAAAACCCCTCCCCCCCCCCCCCTCCCCCCCGAACAATGAGCTACAGGCCCTACTCGACTTATGTCGAACCCCTGGCAAGGAGCCCCCAACCTTCCACCGGTGAAGGTTGGTTTGTTTTTTGAATTTATTTTTTATTTTTTATTTTTGAAATTGGTTAATATGTAATACAATATGGTAAGATGTATTATAATTATCATATACAAATAACATCTCAATCGTTTGCTTACATCTGAATAGTTTAAAAATAAGCTCTACCAATAGGGCATATAAAAAGGGTTATACCACAAATTTACCCATTTTTAGAAGCATTCTTTCCCAAAAAAAAAAAAAAAAAAGCTTTTTCAAAAAAATCATTTTTCACTAAATACTGTAAAAATATATACACATCAATTAATTAATTAATGCCTCAGTGTAAAATTTAATTATGGATGGTTCTATTAACAATTTTTTTTAAAATAAAACAATATTTTTTTTACAATAATTGGCCTAAATAGTCCCTGAACTCTTCGAATATGATGGTTCGGTCCTTTTTTTTTTTTTTACCTAAGTGACTTTAAACTTCTATTTTCTTGACTGTTTCCGTCCTTTCTGTCAAAATCCGTTAAATTTCTAACAGAATCTTGATCAAACGATCATATTTATAGTAAAATATCCCCCAATCTCCCAAAAATCCCTCTCCCTCCTTTCTTTCCCCCTTTTTTCTCCCTATCTCCCTCGTTCCCCCCTTCACCCCCCCTCCCCGTGACTGGGTTGGCTCTCCCCCCTTCCGCCGGGAGCTGGGTTATCCACCCACCGACTGGCGACTCTTCAACCTGTGACTGAGTTAGATGCCCCTCCCTCCCACCTGCGACTGGGTTCCCCCCTCCCCCCGTCTGCGATCTCAGATCTCCCCCACCCTCCTATCCTGAGTATGAGTACCTCTCCACTGTGATTCCAAGTCGGGCCCACCCCCCTCTACCCTGACTTCGAGCCACTCCCCCCCTCCCAATTCTGAGTTGCTCCTCCTTCCCTCCTCAAATACTTCGATAAACCCAGGCTCCCCCAAACCCCCACCCTTGTTGTCGATGAACCCAGGCCCAGCAATCCCCCCTCCTCTAGCCACTACTCCCACTACCCAGGCCCTAAAGGTTAGATCTTGATCCCCATATCGCCTCTGGAGAGAACTTAGGCCCAATCTCAACTCTCTCCCCCTCCCCCAATCCCCGCCATGGATGAACGCACACCCTATCCCTTCGTCCGCCATAACCACCGCCACTGAACTCCACCCCTCTCTCCCGCCCTCCCTCCCACCGGTGGAGTTTCGATCTTGGTTTCTTGCTCCTTCCCCCAACCATGAAGTGAACTCAGTCCATATCCCCCCTCAAAATCTAGGTTTGATTTTAATTTTGAGTAATTAACCTAATTAGTCCCTGAACTCTTTAAAAGATGACACTTTAGTCCTTTTTTTTTACTGTACTGATCGTAAACTCTTTAAACAGATGGGGATTTGGTCCTTTCCATCTAATTCCATTAAATTTACAATGGAATCAGTCATGTACATTGGATGTGATATAATTTGTAAGGATATTTTAGTAATTTAATAATAATTGCTATAAAAAAATTTTAAAAAAATCATAAAAAATTAAAATTCTCTCTTTGTCTCATTCTTTCTCAAACTTAGATTGAGGAGGGTAGGGCTAGATCACACCTGATCTCTCTCTCTCTCTCCCTCTCTCGAACCCAAATCTAGGAGAGGGGTTGCCTGAGTTCATCGTGCAGGGCAGGGGATCTGATCTGAATCCAAGGTGGGAGGGCTGGGTTCGTTGGCCGAAGAGGGGCGATGACCCAAATCACTGCGGGCACTGCAAAGGTAGGGAAGGAGGGCCCAGATCATGCCGGGGGGGGGGGGGGGGGTGGTAGATCATGCATGGGGGGACCAGATCGCGTTGAGCTATTGCAAAAGGTAAGAGGGAGGGAGGGAGAGAGAGAGAGAGAGGAAGGGATGGAGAGAAATGGAGATATGGCCTCTGGCTCCAGCTCCGACATCAGATCTATGGGGTGAGGGAGTGGTGGGCGATGGAAGCGGGAGGGAGGAAAGGGGAGAGAGAAGGAGGGGTTGGGGAGCTTTGAGTTCATTCTCTCTTCTCTTTTTATTTATTTTTAATATTTTTATATGAATAAGGATATTTTCATCATTTTTGGAGTATTTTCCTTCAAGAAGCACAAACGTGCTTCTCACGTGGCCATTCCGTGAGTTTTTTTTTAAATGGAATTCAACGGAAATGATCAAACCGTCACTTTTTAGAGAGTTCAGAGTTAACACAGCAAAAATAAAAAATAAAAAATAAAAAAATAGAGACTAAAGTGTCATCTCTTAAAGAGTTCATGATTATTTGGTCAATTACTCTTTAATTTTTCATAGTTTTTTTATTTTTTCAAAATTATTATTATTGAATTACTAAAATACCCTCTCAAATTAGATCACATGCTATGCACATGATTAATTCTGTTAAAAATTTGACGAATTTAACGGAAATGATCAAAACGGCCAAGAAAATAGAAGTTTAGGGTTGTTTCGGCAAAAAATAAAATAGGGACCAAATCGTAACCAGTTTAAGAGTTCAGAAATTATTTGAACCAATTACTTTTTTTTATTAAAATTATTTTATTTTTATAGAGAGTGTGGAGAGTTAGGAGGGGATATTAACAGAATTACCCTTCCATGAAATTTATAGCTAAATAGTTTTTTTTTTAGTTTTTCAAGATTGAAATTTTTAAAAATTAATTAAAATGTTATTTTTTTTAAATAGTTAATCTGCGATTGACCATATAATATAATTAATTTGGTTAATCAGTAATTGACCGTGAATTATTGATTGACCATAACGTAAATCATCAAATTTCATAGTCAATCGCTGATTACTCAGATTTAGAAAATTGATAAACGGTCATTTTACTAAATAAAAAAAAAGTTGGATCATCTATTAGAATAGGCAACTGAAAAAGGTCACCTAACCTAATTTTTCCCCTCTTATTATAGTTGTATACCATAACTCCACCAGGCCAAAATTCTATATATAAGATTTATTTCTCTTAACATGATAAAGGTTATTGATTAAGTATTAAAATTCAGTTTCACACACGTTTTATGTAATTGTTGATTTTAGAAACTCTTTGAACTATGCAAATTCGTTCATTTTCCCTTCCAAATTCTTAAAATAGTTTAAATGCCCTCTGATTTATATAAAACAATTTTAAACGTCCTTTTCTTTGATGCCTTCAATAAAGTTAACAAAATTGTTGACATGACAATTAATATTATAGTTGGTGTCTAACAATTTTTTTTATACGGATTTATTAAGACTATGCTATTTAGTACTTTACCTTTAAAAATTATATATTTTTTAAGGGAAAATTTCATTAAACTCATTGAAGAGATACAAAAGTATCAAACAAAATAAATCTTATATTACATGAGATAAAACCCTTCAACAAGATTCACGTGTAAAATCTGACGACATTTAAAGGAAAAAAACATATGCTAAGACTCGATAACGGGAATATATCTCGGTACATTGAAATCGAGTACATGTAAGGTTCTTTTTGACAAAACTCCGATAATCAATAAATTTTTCCAACAATCGAGGACCAAGACTCAATAGCACTAGGTAAATAGAGAATCAGAAATCCCATCTGTTCGGGGACGTTCTCATCTTTTTTAGAGACTAAAAAGTATGGACATTCTCAAAATTAGGTGGGAAGAAACGATACAGCTTCGTATCTTTTGTTCATGTCTGTTTTCATGTCCCTCAAATCCATGAATTAAATACTTATGTCACAAATTATTATTATTATTTTTTAATCATCTAACTAATCCAGAATACAATAGCTGAATTGAAATATAATAATGAAATATAGAAGTAATTCCTCAGTGTTACAAGAGCGATTAAATGGCAGCAAAACTACACTCTTTACAAAATCACAGATTGTAAACCTTCGAAATATATATCTGAAAAGAAAAACAATGGAGCTACTGATTCTTCTGTATTCCACTCTGGGTCTTTGAAATTGGAGGTAAGTTTTCCGCTGTTATCCGCAAGAGTTTGATCGGTCACAATGAAGGTGGCAATACCTGAGAAATTAAAATTATGTGTATAAGACTATGGACTGTGTATAACAAGGATAGAAAAGGATTACAAGAAACAAAATAATATATTAAAATCTTAAAATCTATGTTTAGCCTCTTTTTTCCATATATTCCGATTGTTTTCAACTGAAATTTTAAGAGACTACCGAAGCAGGAGTTAAAAGAATACTTGAACTCTAGTTGAACATTATGCCGATCAACTTCTTTCTTCCCCGGTGAGCCTCGAGGTCTACAAAGATTGCATCTGAAGTCTTGTAAGCAGAACTTCTTCCTGAACTCAATACAACCAGAGGATTCGCAATATTTCTGAAAGCAAAGTAAAGAACATTGACATTATCATCCACATTCCCTGGTTTCAGATTCCAAACCATCGTAGAACCCCCGTGGCAATCGAGAAGTAATGTCTTTCCTGCCCATCATTTCGAAAAGTAAATCGTAGTACTTCCCCGAGTTAACACACAGCAAACAACGATCAACAAACAGTCTCAATACTAGCAGCTGATGGCACTCAGAGCTGAATTTTGACTTTCCGATCCATGCCTTTGCATCTTGCCCATGACAAAGAAGCTCAGAAACGACGCACGCAACAAATTCGAGAGCACCAATAAACTGTGGTTGCCAACCAGATTCAAAATCGTATACTGCATTCTCATTCCATTCCTGGCTTATAAGCCTTTCAAGAAAAGAAGATCTTTGTATTTCAGCAACTTGCGCGGTGTACGGCGATGTTACACGGATGCTAGCTTCTTTCTCTGTCCTTCCAAGCTAGTAGAAAAGACGAGCAAAAAGCAAAGTGAATTTCAAGATACTCTTCTTAATTAAAGTCAAGCGATAAAAGAATTGTCTTTCATGTTTAAAAGAAAAATAGAAAAAAAGAAAAGAAAGTTAAAAAGAGTAATATAAATGCCAAACATCGAATTTACACACCTCTATACAGATTCAGCACAATTTTGGTCACAACAGCAACCTCAACCATATTTTTCCTGCCATATCGAACGTCATCCATTTCTTCATTTCCTCAAGAAATGTTAATGAAAGAATAAGGACCAAAAAGTGGACCCGGAAGATAGGATTTTGAGTAATTGTTATTTCTAACAATCGGGGCATCCGAAATCGGTTCGGTATAGAATTTGGAACACGGAAATAAGCTTATGAATGGATGCATCCTATACTGTATGTTCAGAAAGTGTATCGGATGACCCTTCAAGCTCAAGCGTTCAAATAAACTTCGTCCGAAACCAGCTCCGGCAGAGACCTTCACAGAAAGCGAAAAAGAAAATAATAATTATAAATAAACAAAAGAAAATTTTATGTCTATAAAGCACACTCTTTCATCCGTTGAGCTTCATCAACAATTAACAAGTTTAGCGGTCTCATTTTTACTGAATAAAGCTTATATGAACTCGAAGCTGTGCAAAAATATCAATGTAGCCCTTCCGAGATATAGTTCCATTATTGTTACTTTATTCATCACACTTGGAAGAAGCTCATCAAGGAAACGCAGAAGATTTGTAAGAAGAGAAAGGCACTCATTCCGCTTGATATAGAAAATAGTTGTATCCATAGAAGACGTAGCACTCTCTATTTCCTTCGGATGTGTAAATAGTGATATCAGAAGCTCGTCGGCGGTTTCATTGTTTCTAAACAACAAAGTTTCAAAAGAACCAAGTGCATCAACAAGTGTGTCCGTGGCTTCAAAAATGTGACCTGTCATAAAGTTTCTAGGAAAATAAGAACACAAATTTCTAATGAACCCCGAAGTGGTATGGCAATCGAAGTGAAGCATTCTTTCACAAACTCCAGAAACGACAATAACTTTTCAATTCTGGCATTGTTTTGGAAAAAAGTGAATTGAGAAACAAAATTTTCAAGAAGATCAATCATTGAAGTGAAATAATTCCTCCAACCCTCAAATGGTTTGAAAGCATCAAAAAGCTTTGTGGCACGAGAATCCAAGTGTATTTCTTCCATATCCGAATGCTCTTCCACCTGGCGTTCATCATCAAAAAAGATTTGAAAAGTGCCTATTGTGCCCTCTAAACTTTGACAAGTGTGTCATATCACCCCTGTAATGGATTCCATCAAAAATTTGGACGGATTTGCTGACATATCAAGGTAGTACTGATTTTTATGGCTAATTGATTGTCCTTCCCTCATTTTTTGTTGTCATTGTCTTTTAAGAGGAGTTCTTTAAGTTTCTCAGAAGCTAAATAAAAAAACCCTTTAAAAAAAATGTCGTTTCCTTTTTGTGCTTCCAGTTGGGATAAGTTCATCATGTTCGAGGATCCACAGCTTCTTCGGTCTCCCGGGTTTTTTTCTATTCTTAGGCTTCATCAAAGGAGTCTTCCCACTAAAGGGCCATTCATCTCGTGATCTTATTGCACAAATGTGGTTCGAGTAGATTTGCATATATGTTTCTTTCTTGTACCAGTTGCTTACATAAGCCATAGGATCCTCATCTCTACTCCAGATGCAAGAAATTGCATGTGCACATGGGTAGAGAACGATTGGTGTTGTTTTTTCTTTTTTGTTTTTTTTTTCAACAAATTCTGACTCAAAACCCTTAATCAATTGGGTGGCTTTTTTTTTTTTTTTTCTTTTTCTTTTGGGAAAAGAAAAGATGAATCAATTAGATTAGTTAAGAAATTGAATGAACTGTCAATTCTATACCCTTTTCATGTACATCACGTGAGCAAATCCATCTAAATTTTTGACAGAATCCAAATACAGAGGGTAATTGACACATTTGTCAAAGTTTAGGGGACACAACAAACACTTTTCAAAGTTTAAGGGGTATCTTGACACTAGTGATAAAGTTTAGGGGGAATTTTTGATATTTTTCCTATTTTAGTTCTAATATGAACTGATTTCATGTATTGTAGATTGTCGACTGAATTGCACAGTGGCTTGTCGAAAGGAACGCCTCGATGACAAATTTCTGTGGATCGGTTGGAGATCGTATATTTGGTCCTCGTACTAGCATCATAACATTCTAGATGGATTAACAGATCAATTATCGACATTCTCTCAAAGTTATTTTCACTTTTGAAATATGTCCAATTCCAATTTTGTTTCGTACAATTACAATTAAATGTAGAACAAAAGGAATCATGCACCTAGCATAAATAATAATTATAAAAGGGAAAGAATAACTTGTATACAAATGATTACAATTAGAATGAATGATTGTTTATAAATTAAGAAATAAATAAATAAAATAATTTTGAAAGCCGAGGAATGCGTTCACCAGGAAATTTAGAATGCATCATCCTTCCGCCTACTAAACCATGCTTGTAAATTTTAGTTCACAGCTTTGCAAATCCTTCTTATCTCCCCGGCTGAACCGGAGAGAGGCTCGATGTTTCCCATTTTAATCATGGCGGCGGAAAAATCAGCGCTAAATTTCGAAGGGCTCTTGCTATACTCAGTCACAATGCTGTCGGTTGATTGTCCGCTGTAGAGAACTTGATCCGAAGCAAGAAGACCCTTCTTTTGAATCAAATTCTTGAAGTAATTGTTGTCTAGTTGATTGGGTGTCACCAAATCAAGCGCTGCCAAATTCGAATTGCCTTGACCAGGGGTGCTAGGACAACCACGTTGGCGAGTTCTGGCAAAATTAGCATCGATATCACTGGATGCGTTGTATATTCTTTCACGAAATGTCACGCATTGAGCTTGCCCAATGGTATGTGAACCTGCAGAAAATGTCGATAACAATTGTTAGTAACTTATTATATTAACATATATATGAAATGCATGTTATAAGAATTGCACAACATTTCAAGGCATGAAACTTTTTAAGTACCTGACAGTACAACCATATCTCTGGCATTGAGACCCTTGCGATCAAACAGAGAAATTAGACTATCTAGACCGGCTCTGAAACTCGGAAGATCTGTCCCGGCTTTAGCTACGTTTGCTGTAGTAGAATCTCTTCTCCCAAGATTCACAGTCCAGGACGGACCACTCACCGCAACTGATGCATCACGAGCTGCAACTGCGAGAATATCTGCACAAGACACAACCCCAGGACATATGCTCTCCAACTCTGATTTTGCTTGTTCTATTACTTCATAACCTCTTACTGATCCAGCGTTTTGTAACGCATCCTGCTCGCTCTCCGGTACAGAGTCTGATTTCTCGAGTAAGATCGACGCATCGCATCCCTGCAATGAAAACCCGATTAGTCAAAAGACTTGATGCATGCACAAAGATCCCAAATTGTGAAGAGTAGATGATATATTTAGATTTCCAACCTGAACAAAGCAGTCGTGAAAATGAAGACGGATGAGAGAAGCCGCCATTCGACGTTCCTTAGAAATAGCTCTTCGAATGGAAGTACGAATGGTGGACAGAGCGTTTGGGCAGGTTTTGTCATAAAATGTAGAAGAGAGTTGAGCTGTACAAAAACTACTTGTGCTCAAAAGGATCAAGAAAGCAGCAGCGCATGTAAAAGAATAGCCTTTAATGGGTAAACCCATATCAAATCAAAGGAAATTAAATACTATTATATATCTGGGAGAATTAACAATATATATATATAGATAATTAGTCTGCAATGAGGATATTAGAGGAAGAGAAAAGAGAATGAAGAAATGAAGTGTCTTGTTGGTGAAGAGATAGATTGAGAGTTCGTCAATATTTATAGCAGAGCATATGGATGAAGGCGTGTTGTGCGCCGTAGAACTATTACTGGGTCTTATTATTGGTTGCCATGCAGAAAAACAATACACGATTTATTTTATTATAGTATTGCTTTGAAATTTCTCATAAATATATTAAAAAAATTGACAAGTATATATGTGAGAAAGTCACAAATAATTTTTGACTGTAATAATTGACATCTAGAGTTTACGTGCTAAAATTTTTGTAACATGTCCAAATTCTATTAGACGAATTCTTGTACCTGTTGATGTCAAATTAGAGTAGTGTTAGGGATAATAATTCTAATAGTTATTATCTTTTTATTAGTATATGTAATCAATAAATATGATAATGCATTTAAATACATACTGATAAAAAAAAATAAAAAAACTCACATATATCATATATATGTTTTGAAAAAAGTTGGGATTATAGTGTGTTCATAAAGTGATATAAATCCTGTGGATATAATACGTGTTTGACATTTCAATTTAACAAGAAAAATAATAATTTCTAATAAAAAAAAAGTCAACTTACTTAGCATGTAAGGGTAATTATTGAACAGAAATCAACTCTTTATGCTTTTCAACTGAAAAATAAAACTCCTTATGCCTACATGTTAATTTCTCATTTCGCGGATGCATCATTAGAGCCAGCTAACTGCGTCCATATGATATTAACATTTTTCTTGAATTTCTCCTTTCTTTTTTCTTTGGTCTTGGATCTCTCGATTATATTTCAGAAAATGCAGTGATTGCTCTACTCAAAATCAGATAGTGAATAAGAAACCAAAATGGACAAAAAAAAAAAAAAAAAGAAGAAGAAGAAGAAGAAGAAGAAGAAGAAAAAGGGGTAATGTTGATGGACGTGTAGTTGTGCGCCGTAGAACTATTACTAGGTCTTATCCTTCGTTGCCATGTAAAAAACCAAAACACGTTATATTTTATTGTTGTAGTATTGCTATGAAATTTCTCATAAATAAATTTAAAATGTTGACAAGTATATGTGAGAGAAAGTCAAAAATAATTTTTGACTGTAATAATTTACTTTTATTGTACGTGTTATAAAATATTTGTTGTATGTCCAAACTTCGTTAAACAATTCCTTGTACCCGTTGATGTCAAATTAGAATAGTATTAGGGATACCAATTCTAATATCAACTCTTAAATAATGTTGAGTTATAATCTTGTTTATAATACATGTAATTAATTGATGTGATAATATATTTAAATATAAAAAAAACTCACATTTGTCACATTGTTGTTTTTTAAAGGTTGAGATTATTGTTTGTTGCTATAGCACGTTTAAGTTGATATAAATCCTGTGGATGTAATGCGCATTTGTCATGTTCGATATAAAAAAAGGAAATAACAATTATAATAAAAAAGTCAACTTGCGTAGCATTTAAGGGTAATTATTGGAAAGATTCATGTCTCTATGCCCTGAATGCTTTACTATTAAAAAATAAAACTTCTCATGCCCATGTGTTAATTTGATATCAACATTTTCTTAAACTACTATAAATATTGGAATACACGATAGTTTTTTAAAACCGTCAACTAAAGTAGTTAAAAAACACGACACAGAGTTTGATTTTTCAAAACCGTTGTGGAAGGCAAGATTTTACGACGGTTTTCAAAAAACATCATGAAAATACTTGATTCCACGACGGTTTTCAAAAACCATTGTGAAAATGCTTGATTCCATGATGATTTTAAAAACTCACTATCCCTTCAAATCCATCCTCCCCTTTACCCAAATCTTTCTCTCTTTCTCACCCCCGTGAACACTAGCCGTTGCCACCCTCTCTCTTTCATTCTCTTTCGCTAATGCTGCCCTCCCCCCCCTATTGAATCCCCCACCACCACCTTTCCCCTCTCTCTCCCTCTCTATCCAAGCCCGCACCACCACCCTCCCTTTCTCTCTCCCTCTGTATCGAAGCCCCCACCACCACCCTCCCTCTCTCCTTTCTCTTCACCTCTATGACATCATGTTGCTCTCTCATTCTCCACCATTGAACCCGCCATTGCCGCCCTCACTTTCTCTCTCTCTCTCTCTCTCCACTATCAAAGCCACCGCCGCCATTTTCCATACCGTGACCTTTTTTTTTTTACTTTTATTTCAGTTGTTTTATATATGTTTTTAAGGATATTTTTGAATTTAAAGTTGAACTCTTTCAATTTAGAATGTGGGTATGTGTGATTTTTTTATTTTGCAAAATAGGTATTCGAAAAAATGCTTGAATGTGATCTTGTTTTGTAGACTAGGTATTCGAAGAAATGCTTGAATGCGATTTTGTTTAGAGATACTTTGTATTGTGATTTTGATTTTGACATTATGCTTACTTGATTTGGTTAGTAGTGGTTATTGCATAGCTTTAAGACATACCATAAGCTTCTTGATACAATCATGGCACATAACATTCATATCACAATTTATGTTGATGATCTTATCTTAGAGCGTAAAATTAGGAAGTCCACATGTCGATGAGAGCATGGTCATGTGAATTCAAAAGCAACAATAGCGTTTTTCCCGTTTATGGCTGGCCTATATTAGACTAGTTCTTGCTTCTATGAATTAGGTTCAACTTTAGATACCTCATATTTATTGGAAGTGTCTAAATGCAAAATGTAATTGGGATCTTTATGTTGTTTAGGAAGGTGTAAACATATGGGAAGAAACCTTCTAGACTTGTTGGTAATGACGAAAAAGCTGGTGATTAGAGCAAGAGCTAGACCAAAGAATCCGCAATCAAGTGCCCTACTTGCCACGGAGAGGGTCAATTAATGTGTTCAGGTGCTAGTCCTATTACATTGATTGTTCATATTACCTTTCATTATGGTTTGGGAAACATGTCCCTGAGTGTATTACAATTATGAACCCCTTTCTTTGTTGTAGAATGTGACAGAGCAGGAGAACCAAACATTGAATCCCGAGTGAAAATCATACCTTTTTATTAATCAAATAATCTTATTTATCATGGAATTAGTTCTCTTTTGTTTTCAGTTCAACCATGCAGTTCTTGGAATGGGTAGATGAGGGAACAAAATGTCCATATTGTGAAGGCCTTGGATACACAATCTACAGCGTGTGTGAAAGGAAAATAGTGGTACAAGTAAGATCAATAATAATGCATATTGCTTTTCACTTGTATACTATACTCCTTAGGTACATGTATTTTGGTGTGCTTGTCTAATGAAATTTGTCATACCAAAAATAGTGATAGTGTACATATTATGCCAAATGTATATTATACCAATCTAGTAGTATACATGCTAATTTTTTTTATTCTTTACTTTCTCTTCTATATGGTCGATCGCTAATAACAATTTTACTTTCCTTTTGTTAAGTCTGACATGACATAGATGGAGGATGAGGAAATTAGTGATAAGATAAGTAAATTTGAGGAGAAGTATCATGAGCGGGTAAATTCAGATTTATTAAATCATTTGAAATGCATTCTTCATTCTTTTATTGTGCAGGGAAATATTCTATAGAATAGTACCTTATCTAGTCCATGTGGATCTAGTATTCATTCATTATTTTTTAGTATTCATTATTTTTTTATTCTATAGAATGATGAGGACTTCGGTAGCACAGGCAAGAGTACGTGCGATGGGATATATTCAGATTCAATTCAAGTTCCCATTGGTCTAGTTACGAGGGCTCGCGTGAAAAAATTCAAAGATGTACTTATTGGGCTGATTCAAGCAATCTAGTCTCAAGCTATTGTGTGGAGGCCCATTGAGGGAATTACATGTGACAACCATCTCAACAAATGCGTGATTCAAGTACTAGAAGGGGCCAAGTAATCACGTTTGCAAAATCACTAGCTGATATTTTCCTGTTTTGAGTATTTTCCTGTTTTGAGGTGACAAGTAGAGCGAAGAATCAGCTATTGACCTAATTGTTATCTAGTTTCCTTTTCTTTTAGAATATTGTAAGGCTTTTTAGCCATTTAAGGAACTTACCTTATTTGCTTTAGATTAGGTGTTTCCCATTTTGGTTTATTGACTTGCTCGAAATTCCATGGGCAATTAGGGACTGAAAATTCACAAAGGGAAATATCTATATATTGTACGAATTTCATTATTTGAGTAGTTCAAGCAATATAGAATTTTGAGGTTATAATTCTCTTTGGTTCTTAAACGAACTTTTTGAACTTATCGGAGAATTCTGTGGTGTTCATAGACTTATCATTCAGCTCGTTCATAATTGATTGTGGCATCCTCGTATACCAATGTTCGTGCTTCTTGTTAGGTATCGGGTCACGGTTCCATTCAAAGCCGTTTAGGATTCGATCTTGGAGACCAATTTGGTTAGGGTCGCATTAGTTCTTGGTGTGGTTCGTATCGATATGGATCTAGTATTCAGTCATTATTTTTTAGTATTGATATGACTTTTGATCTCACTTGAACTAACTTTGCTATAAAGGATTTAATTTTGTGATTTTGTTTGATAATGCAATAGGTGTTGAAGAAGATCATCAACCTTGCTAGAAAAGTTTGATAGACACGTTATTAAAGTCTGCCTCGGTAACAAAAGAACATAAGGAAAAGTAATAAGTCCTCCTTCATTCTTCTCGTCTTTATTATTTATTTACCAGTGATGATATGGATTGAGAATGGACAAGTTCTGTAATGTAGTTCATTTAATATCATCTATAAACTTGTAATTTAATGTGTTATATTTGTATTGTGCACATTTATAATGTAATGTGATTATGTTTTGTTATTTTCATGTTAGGCCATGTATTTGATAACACACGTGATACGCCACTTGGAGGAAATCACCAAAAAAAAATGAAAAAATTTTTTAAAACTTTTTAGCCAATATTCCATGACGGTTTTCAATGAATACTGTTGTAGAAAGCCCATCTTCCATGATGGTTTCCACTGGAAACAGTCGTAGAAGATTGACAGTACACAACGGTTTTCGCTGTAAACTATCATGATAGTTGCAACTATAACCCCATATGTTGCCACCATTTCATCCACTTCATGACGGTTTTCTAACCGTCACGGAATTCGGAATTCATAAATATTTAAGATATGGATTACAGGACTGTTTTCGAACTGTCATTATAGCTTTCCATGATGGTTAAAAACCGTCATGGAATCCATAATTTCTATTAGGTTCTTTCTTTTTTCTTTGGTTGTGGATCTCTCCAAATATTGAGAAAATACAGTGGCTGCTCTAATCAACTTCAGAGTGTGGTCAATAAGAAACCAAAATGGATAAAAAGTAAAAGGAAAAAAAAAAAAAAAGATTGTTGGGAAAAAATCAGACGTAGATAAAATTTTGACAAAAAAACAAACCGTCGATCCAATTCCTTCAGTTCAGAATGATGGTCCAATATAGCAGACAAAGATTTTTCAGAAGATAAAAGTCTTGAAGCAAATAATGCATTAAGCTTGCATTTGCATTACATCTCAAATTCAAAATTTTCATCTCAGTTTTTATTTTTATTTTTTTTTCTGAAAAATCAATAAAAATTATAACTAATTTCAAATGGTCGACTAATCAAACTTAAAAATTTCAACTTAAACCGTTTTACCAAATACACCATAAAACAATCAACAATTTATTTAGAACGATATAAAAATTATTATGTAGATTTTTGAAATAAATTATTACCGGGTCTTTGGATTGGCTAGCATGAAAAAAAACAAAAGATAATCATTATGCTTTGAATTTTTCTCATAAAAATATATTAATAATTAAAAAATTTTGCCCATAGTACTTCTGATCGTAATCCACTAGAATATCAAATTACGAGCTCAAATTTTGTAGCGTGACCAGACTTTGTTAAGCGAATTCTTAATAGTTTTAGAATAATAAAATAATTCAAATTGGGGCAAAACTGTGGATGCAAACCGCGTTCATCATCTCCAATAAAGAGGAAAAACAATGGTCTACTTGACTTAGAATGTAAAGGGGAAATTTACTATAATTGGAAAGATTCAACTCCCAATTCCCACATGTTGCCGGCCTGAACGCAGTTTAATTATTAAAAAATAATACTAAAAACTTGTTATGCTCACGTGGTAATTTCTCATTTGGCGTCGACCAGCTAATAAAGACTTTCAATGCATGTATATGCCAATTTGGGATGCCAAAAAAAAAAAAAAAAACCCCCAATGAGTCCATTAGATAATGTTTTTTGGATTTCTTCTTTTTCTTTTTGATATTTATTTTTTATGCCACCTTAAATACTTCATGCACGAAGTAAATATTAGAACGCAAATATAACCATTGAGACTCTCTTTCTCTCTCTCTTCTTTTGTTGTCTTGTTGAAAGAAGCTGACCACTTTTTTTTTTTTTTTTTCCAATTAGGTTAGTTTTTTTTCCGTCTTCTATTCATGTCTCATTCGTCAAGAGTTGGAGTTAGAACTTTAGAGATGTGTGTTGAACATGTGTATTTGATTGAATGTTAATTGGAAATGAACTGAGAAATTTAAATAGTATAAAAACTTGAAATGTATTCGAAAAAAATAGATAATGTAGATTGTTTTGTATTCCTCTCTCGTTGTGAGTATTTGTAGACAATAATCATTTCATTTTTTTTGAAATAAAAAAGATATAGACTTTTAAAATTTGGGTTAACATAAATGGATTAGAGAGAAAAAGAGAGATGTGGAATTTGAACGGTAGCTAATTGGAGTCGAAATTTTAAAAAATTAATAATTTAGAAAATATAATTTAGAACCTATGCTCAAACGGGCCTAGCAATAGAAATAAAAATCCAGGACTCAAGGGCTTGAGGAACTATATGTTATGAAAGTGTTAAGTTGTGAAATTTAATTTATATCCTACACATGTCAAGAGAGATTTTCCTAGCTTTTCTTTTTGACTAGGGAGCGCAACATTAGGATTTGATGATGAAAGATGTTAGAAGAAAAAAATTTACGTAGAGTTTGAGATTGTGTAAGACGTTTCTCTTGTAAATTTCTTTATCATCATAGAGATCTACATGGTTAAAACAGTACATAATCTCACATTAATGTGAAGTTGTATAAAATCTTACGTATTTATGTTTTCTTTGTGATTCTATTTACTCTCGATAAAATAGAATAGATGTATCTAGTTCATATCATACAATCTTGGATTATTCCATCTGAGATGATCTCGCATAGTTCATTGTTTGAAAACCTACAAATTTGAAAAACTAACCTAAATCTTTTTTTTTTTTTTTTTTTTTTTTTTTTGGTTTTGGGGGGGATAAAGTTTACATGCAGACCTTGGAAAAATTACGAATCCTTCATTCTACATTTCTTTTGCAAAATTCATGGAAATTGATTGAAGGTTGACATTATTTTGACATTCATTTGATTGGCGTGTTTTGCAACGTAGAACTACTATTACTGGGTATTATCTCATCCGTTGATAAATATTTTTTAAAACTGTAGTGCAATCAAGTCTTTTCACGATAGTTTTTGAAAACCGTCGTGAAATCTTACTTTCTATAATGGTTTTCAGAAATCAAACTCCGTGTCATATTTTTTAACTACTTTAGACGATGGTTTTCATGAAATCTCCTTTGTGTATTCAATATTTATAGTAGTGTGTATTTTTTTTTTTTTTTTTTTTGAGTAAACAATTGTATTAGTTTTGTTAGTTGATCACTACCATCCATATATTTTTACCTTTTAGCTTTTATCATTAATTAAAAGGAGACAAGCTAACATGGACATCTTTTTTACCCATTCCTGGGCCACATTTTTTAATTCGTTGGATTGGATCGAACGGTACCAGATAAGAAAAGTGAATGTTATATTTTGTATTACGTGTGATATAGTTCTACCTCTCCTTAGTGAATCTTTTTTTTTTTTTTTTGTCCTTTTCTTTTCGTATCTTTTCCATTCTCTTGTAAATCTGATCGTGGCTCTGGGTGAGGGTGGATATGGATGGAGGTGGTTTAGCAGAGGAAGGGTGGGTCTGGGCGAAAGAGATAATGATGCTGGAAAAATTGCGGTCAAAGTCTATCAAAGAGGCGCAACGATACGTAATATAATATATACATATATATATATATATATTTTTGTTAGATATCAGAAAACTAACTCATTCTGTTATATAATAAATTTATATCATACTCTACATAATTCTTGAAAAACAAAACCGCACTCCCGATAGAGATTTTCTTAGAGAGTCACGACCATGCAGAATTTCAATCAATTAGGATCTTTTTTGCTGATCTTTTTTCTCCCAACCGGTTTGTGTGTGGGCATTTTCATAGTGGTTTAAAATTTTTCCGATGATTATGTTTTAAAAGACTGACAATTTCATCCTGATAAGTTTTTATTTTTAATTACATAGTTGAAATTTAATATCTCAAATAATTAAAAAAAGAGAAAATTACTTTAAAAAATCATTCTTTTTTTTTTTCATTTATTAACTAACTAGAAACAAAATTCCCTATTTTCATCGATGTAAAACAAACTTTTTTTTTTCTTTTATTTATTTTGATTATTTTTAATTTTCTATATGGTAATTGTCTTTTTAACCTTTGTTAGATGTTTTTCATCACATTTTTTTTTTTCACTCTCCTCTCTTCAATTTTTTTCTCCATCTCTCTCTCTCTTTCGCAGCTCTATCTGTCGCTTCACTTCATCACTCTCTCTTGAAACCAAACCAAATCAACCCCCCTCCCTTCTCTTACTCTCTAGAACTCGAAATCTTTTGCAACGGTGCCCGTGGCGGAGAAGACGTCTGCGGCGGCGGCAGCGGAGAAGGCTCCGGTGGCGGATAAGAATAAGCTTCCGAAGGTCTCGTCGGCGACGGAGAAGAAGAAGAAGAAGAGGGTGAAGAAGAGCGTGGAGAAGTACTTTCGGATTCGCATAGATCTAAACGGATCCTCCATGGAGATGGCGGAGATTTGATGGAGTTGCTCTTTCTCTGCCTCCCTACCTGAACACGCGATCAAGGACTGGAAAATTGCAGGTTCGCTAACCATTTTCCATACTTATTTGGTTGTCGAAGCTTGTGCTGAATTTTGAGATGAATTTTGTTTGATTTGAAACAAAAAATCATCGGAAATGTTTGTAGATTTTATCCGATTTGAGATTTTTGTGAAATTCGTGTTTGATCTTGGCTTTCACGAAATAGTTTTGATGATTTCGTGGAAGTCAAGCTTGCTGTTCGATTTCATGAAGTTTTCTCTGTTCCATGAAATTAGAAAGTTGTGGTTTATGCTGAATAGATGATGTAATTTTGGTTTAAGAACGGCTAAAAAAATTCCCACGAGCACCATCGTATTGGTAAAATCTTATATAAGATTCTTCTATCTTCTGATAACCAAATATTCGCTTGTAAAACGGAGTTGAAATCCGTTTGCTTTCACTTTATCTGAGATCAGACGAGGAACCTTCTCCAAATTTCTATATTAAATATCAGCTACATCAGAGGCATTTTCCCGAAAAAGTATTTCAATGATAAATCTGTTGCTGCTTTAGGTACAATTAATACCTGAACCGGTGGCTCACTTTTTCTAAGTAATGGGGAAAAGGACCGAAACATGCCACTGAAAAACTCTACTGAGACAAAGATGGGCTGTCAAGAACGTAGAGGAGGTAGGATAGGCAGTTGGTCAGATCTAGTATGGATCGTACATTTTTGTTTGATGTTTCCTTCTGGTTTTTGTCATTGTTTGGGAATTAGGAGATGATTCTATTTTGAAAATCTTGAAATAACAGATATGAAGATTAAAAATCTTACGCCAATGGATGCAGTATTTGATGCATTTCATGACTTGGATTGCTCGCAAAAAGATTAATATGGCCGCTTTTCAGAGAAGATGACTTTGGGGCTTTATGTTCATGTGGTCCAGAAGTTAGCGTTGGCTTAGGAGAATGATGATGAAAGGTGCTTTAAAATTTATCGTGTGACGTTCAAACCATTTCACGAATCTCAGGAGCCTGGCATTTGACGTCGAATCTAAAACCATTTGTGTTTTGATGTTTTAGTTTTGTATTGGGAATTTTTTTTTTTTTGGGTGAAACATTGTTTCAATGGCTTTTTAATTCTTGCAAGTATTTTGTTTCAAGTTCTTTTGTGCTGATATGAATGGTTATGTACTGTTACTTAATCATGTATATAGTCTTCCAGAACAATTGTTTTTTGAATTTTCATGGAATGCGTGGTTTAAATACTCTTGCTTTTTGAAGTTACTCTGATAGAAATTTTGATAGAAAAAAGTTTTTTGAAATTACTCTTGCAGAGAATATAATAGAGATTCTGGTCGAATAAAGTTATTACTCTAGTATAATATATTATGAATTTTGGAAGAATATGTTGTTATTAATGTTATAATTCTTGTTCCAATAAAGTTATTTCTCTTGCAAAATATATTTAGAATTCTGGTAGAATATGTAGTTATTAATACGTTAGAATTCTTTTTCTCTCTTTTTTTTTTAATTACTCTTGTAGAGTATAATAGAGATTCTGGTAGAATAAAGTTATTGCTCTGCATAATATATTTTGAATTCTAGTAGAATATATAGGTATTAATACGTTAAAATTCTGGTTCCTTCTTTTAAAATTACACTTGCATAGTATAACATAGATTCTGGTACAATAAAGTTACTACATTTACAGAATATATTTTGAATTATGATAGAACATGTAATTATTAATACGATAGAATCCGGCTTCTTTTTTTTTTTTTTTTTTTTTAAGAAATTACTCTTGCAGAGTATAATAGAGAATTTGGTATAATAAAATTAATACTCATCTAGAATATATTTTGAATTCTAGTAGAATATGTAGCTGTTAATCCAATAGAATTCTAGTTCTTTCTTTCTTTTTTTTTTTTTTTTTTAAATTACTCTTGTAGAGTATAATAGAGATTCTGGTAAAATAAAATTATTACTGTTGCAGAATTTATATTTTGAATTCTAATAGAATATATAGTTATTAATACATTAGAATTCTGGTTATAATTTTTTTTTAATTACTCTTGCAGAGTATAATAGAAATTCTGATAGAATAAAGTTATTCCTCCTTCTGATATATTATGATTCTAGTAGAATATGTAGTTATTAATACGTTAGAATTCTGGCTGTAGAGTATGATAAAGATTATAATAGAATAAAGTTATTATTCTTACATAATATATTATGAATTTTAGTAGAATATGTAGCTATTAATATGTTAGATTCTATCCCCCCCTCCCCTCCCCTTTTTCTTGGAAATTATTCTTCCATAGTATAATAGAGATTCTGGTAAAATGAAGTTATTACTCTGGCACAATATACTTTGAATTCAGTTAGAATATGTAGTCATTAATACGTTAGAATTCTGGTTCCTTTTTTTGAAATTACTCTTGCAGAGTATAACAGAGATTCTAATAGAATAAAGTTATTATTTTTACAGAATATATCTTGAATTCTTGTAGAATATGTAGTAATTAATACAATAGAGTTTTGGCTATTATTTTTTTTAAATTACTCTTGTAGGGTATAATAATAATTCTAATAGAATAAAGTTACTACTCTCGCAGAATATATTTTGAATTTTGATAGAATATATAGTTATTAATAATTTATAATTCTGGTACTTTTATTTTTTTTTTCTTTGAAATTACTCTTGCAAAATATAATAGATATCTAATAGCATTAAATTATTACTCTTGCAGGATATATTTTGAATTTTGTTAGAATATATAGCTATTAATATGATAGAATTCTGGTTCCTTTCCCTTTTTTTTTTTTTTTTTTTGAAATTACTCTTGAGGAGTATAATAGAGATTCTTTGTAGAAAAAAGTTATTCCTCTTGTAGAATATATTATGACTTATGGTAGAATATGTAATTATTAATACGTTAGAACTCTGGATGCAGAGTATAATAGAGATTCTAGAAAAATAAAATTATTACTCTTGCATGATATATTATGAATTATGGTATAATATATTATTATTAATACGCTAGTATTCTCTTTTTTTAAAAAAAAAAAAATTTATTCTTGTAGAGTATAATAGATATTCTGGTAAAATAAAGTTAATACTCTTTCATAATATATTTTGAATTATGGTAGAATATGTAGTTATTAATACGTTAGGATTGTGGTTCCTTTTTTTTAAATTACGCTTGCAAAGTATAATAGAGATTCAGGTAGAATAAAGTTACTACTCTTGTAAATATATATTTTAAATTCTAGTAGATATATTATTATTAATATGTTAGTATTCCCTTTTTTTTTTTTTTGAAATTATTTTTGCAGAATATAATAGAGATTCTGGTAAAATAAAGTTATTATTCATGTATAATATATTTTAAATTCTGGTAGAATATGTAGTTATTAATATGTTAAAATTGTGGTCCCTTTATTGAAATTACACTTGCAGAGTATAATAAAGATTCTGGTAGAATAAAGTTACTATACTTGTAGAATATATTTTGAATTCTGGTAAATATGTAGTTATTAATAAGATGAAAATATGATTCTTTTTTTTTTTGAAATTACTCTTGTAAAATATAATAGAGATTTTGGCCGAATAAAGTTATTCCTCTTGTAGAATATATTATGAATTCTAGTAGAATATGTAGCTATTAATACGTTAGAACTTGCATAGTATAACAGAGATTCTGGTATAATGAAATTATTATTCTTACAGAATATATTATGAATTCTAGTAGAATATGTTATTATTAATACGTTAGAATTCCATTTTTGTTTTTAATTATTCTTGTAGAGTATAATAGAGATTCTGGTAAAATAAAGTTATTACTCTTGCATAATATATTTTGAATTCTGATAGAATATGTAGTTATTAATACGTTATAATTGTGGTTCCTTTTTTTGAAATTACTCTTGCAGAGTATAGTAGAGATTCTGGTAGAATAAAAGTATTACTCTTGTAGAATTTATTTTGAATTATGGTAGAATATGTAGTTATTAATATGAAAAATTCTATTTTTTTTTTTTTTTTAGAAATTACACTTGCAGAGTATAATAGATATTCTGGTAGAATAAAATTATTACTCTTACTGAATATATTTTGAATTCTGGTAAAATATGTAGTTATTAATACGGTAAAATTATGGTTGTTCTTTTTCTTTTTTTCTTTTTTGAAATTACTCTTGCAGAATATATTAGACATTTTGATCGAATAAAGTTATTCTTCTTATTGAATATATTATGAATTCTAATAGAATATGTAGTTACCAACATGTTAGAACTCTGGTTGTATGGTATAATAGAGATTCTAGTAGAATAAAATTATTGCTCTTGTAAAATATATTATGAATTCTGGTAGAATATATTATTATTGATACGTTAGAATTCTCTTTTTTTTTTTTTTTTTTTTTGAAATTACTCTTGCAGAGTATAATAAAGATTTTGGTAAATAAAGTTATTACTCTTACATAAAATATTTTGAATTCTGGTTGTAGAGTATAATAAAGATTCTAATAGAATAAAGTTATTACTCTTACATAATATATTATGAATTTTGGTAGAATATGTAGTTATTAATACATTAGAATTCCCCTTATTATTATTATTTTTTTGGAATTATTCTTCCAAAGTATAATAGAGATTCTAGTAAAATGAGGTTATTACTCTGGCACAATATATTTTGAATTTAAGTAGAATATGTAGTTATTAATACGTTAGAATTCTTGTTTTTTTTTTTTTTTTTGAAATTACCCTTGCAGTTATAACAGAGATTCTGATAGAATAAAGTTATTACTTTTGCAGAATATATTTTGAATTATAGTAGAATATGTAGTAATTAATACAATAGAATTCTGGCAATTATTTTTTTTAAAATTACTCTTATAGGGTATAATAGTAATTCTGATAGAATAAAATTACTACTCCTGCATAATATATTTTGAATTTTGATAAAATATGTAGTCATTAATAATTTAGAATTATGGTACTTTTGTTTTTTTTTTTTCTTTGAAATTACTCTTGCAAAATATAATAGAGATCTAATAGCATTAAATTATTACTCTTATAGAATATATTTTGAATTCTATTAAAATATGTAGTTATTAATACGATAGAATTCCGGTTCCCTTCTTTTTTTGAAATTACTCTTGCAGAGTATCATAGGGACTCTTGTAGATAAAAGTAATTCCTCATGCAGAATATATTATGTAATTATTAATACGTTAGAACTCTGATTGTAGAGTATAATAGAGATTCTAGTAAAATAAAATTATTATTCTTTCAAAATATATTTTGAATTCTAGTAGAATATGTAGTTATTAATATAGTAGAATTTTGGTGTTTTTTTTAATTACTCTTACAGAATATAATATAGATTCTAATAGAATAAAATTATTGCGCTTGCAGAATATATATATTTTGAATTCTGGTAAAATATGTAGTTATGAATACGTTAGAATTTTGGTTTTTTTTTTTTTTTTTTGACATTACTCTTGCAAAGTATAATAGAAATTCTGGTCGAATAAAATTATTACTCTTGCTGAATATATTTTGAATTCTGGTAAAATATATTATTATTAATACATTTGTATTCCCTTCTTTTTTTTTTTTTTAATTATTGTTGCAGAGTATAATAGAAATTCTGATAAAATAAAGTTATTACTCTTGCATAATATATTTGAATTCTAGTAGAATATGTAGTTATTAATATGTTAGAATTGTGGTTCCTTTTTTTGAAATTACTCTTGCAAAATATAATACAGATTCTGGTAGAATAAAGTTATTAATCTTGCAGAATGATGCATACTCTCGTAGAGGATAATAAACTTGATTTATAGAATCTGTCCCAATAATCTGTCATAACAATACTTGGATTTGTGAAAGATACAATCCAATAAAAGATATATAATACATGAATTGTGATTACAACAAAAAAAAATAAAAAACTTAAAACTTAATTATCATTAAGGAAAAATAATAATCATAATGTGAATATCTTTGAAGGTAATATCAAAGGATCATGAGAAGGGGCGGGTGAGCTTCAACATCATTTCAGGTACATCAGTGGCTAGTCCTTACATGAGTTGCCTGGCAGCCATACTCAAGACAGCACACCCCCTATGGAGCCCTACACACACACAGAGCAGCAACAAATTAAACACTCTTACACAAAAATAAATTAAACAGTCTTCCACAGCAGCAAATTAAACACTCTTCCATAGCAACAGATAAACGTACATACACAAAGCAAGAAATAACGCTTCCACAACACACACACAAAGCAAGAAAAACACACACATACTTTCACAGCAGCAAATTAAACACACTCACACAGCAAGAAATTACACTTCGATATAGGACCACCTATTGCTTAGTCTACTTTTGCTCCTCTGACAATTTTACTCTATGTGGTTTAGTAAGAAGTTGTTTATTTCCTCTTATAATAATTTGCTAGTTGTCGTTTACTGCATATGGACTTTTTGTTGTTTATTTTGCAGAGGTGTACTAGGGTTCTGATATTGTATTTTCGATCTAGCTTGCCTTATTAAGCAGCTGACAACTGCTGGGGTTGGCAGATTTTATTTGCACCTTGAAATACAAAGGCAATTTCCGAGCCAATTTGTTCTTATTATTCCTCTTCGAGGCTTGAGCCGAACTGTTCTTCCTCTGTATTGGAGCTCCCTTTACTCAAATCTCAGATTGTACCGTCACATTTCCACAGCACGCACACACTTCCAGAGCAGCAAATTAACCACGTAAACAATAAATACACACACGCAGAGCATCAAATTAACCACACACACGACAAACAATGGTCTTCCCATTGAGCAGCAAATTAACCACACACACAACACAATTAAAAACACACACACAGAGACGAACAATAGTCTTCCTAGAAGCAAATTAACCACACATACACACACATACAAAGACAAACACCCACAGACCACACTCACACATGTATACCTGAGGCTAATTGAACTCCAAAATCAAAATGCTAACAAAAACACAGATCTTGATGCTAAATAATTTGAATTCATCAAGAATTTGATGAACCGACCAACATGTTGAGAGAAGGGACCTAATTGCATTTGGATGTAGAGTCGAGAGATTCGGCGAAGTCGGTGAGCTGAGAGCCAAGTTCGGTAAACCTCTTCTATTCTCCACTCATCACGAGCCGAAATCGCCGCCGCTTTGTGAACTCTATCTCCGATGACGCCCACGAAGACGAAATTGTTTGGGGAGAGAGAAAATCTGTGGGGAGGATTTTCTCGAGACTGCAACGTAAGAAAGAGAGAGGAAGAGAGAGAAATTTGTTTGGGAACAGGGAAAATGGTTTTTTTTTTTTTTTTTTGGGGGGGGGGGGGGGGGATTTTCTAAAGCCAGGTAGATAGAGAGTGAGAGGAAGAAAGAGAGTTCCATATTTTTTAAATGAAGTTTGAATATATTATAGTGCAGTGGGGGTTTATTGGTAATTTCATTATTTTTTTAATTTGTTTTAAAATATAATGTTTAGTTTGTGTCATGTTCAACTAACAAAATTTTGTATTATATTAATAAAGAGGTGTTCAAATTTGGATCATTCTAGTGCCTTCTCCTTAAAATATATATATATATATATATATATAAGTTCACAATTAGATCTGAACTTTAAAATTCAATTAATAACCTCAATTAGAAAGTTAGTTAATATGGGAACATAAATATAGATAAATGACTATAAAAGATTATAATTTTATAGTTTTAGTTTAAACTACTAACAAAATTTGCGCCTCTTGGATTTTTTTTTATTTTTTTTAATTTTTGCATCCGTCACTAATTTCTAACGAGATCTTCTACAAAAACTGATTTACAATGTCTTAGTTTTAACTTAACCTTGGGTTTTCCCGTTAAGATTGCTTGCATATATTATTCTGGTCTACATTTAACCAAAAATTTTCTACTCTTTTAATAAATCGAGTTAAAACCTGGTGTTGGATGGATTGGATTCTAGTGTAAATTTATTTGAGATATTAAATTACGGATGTCAGTTATCTCATCTCTTATTGAGAAAATATATTTTATACATTTATATATATATATATATATATATCAATAAGAAGAGGTTTCACTTGCGGCTTGATGAACAAACTCATATAAATAGTTGATCAGTGAATAATTGGATGAAAACTTATATACATGTAGATATTTATATATACATGCACAGATTACGTGCATGCAACTTCGAAAGTGATCAAATAATAAAACTACCCAATACATTAGGGAGAAAACACTACAAAAGGAAATCACATAAAATAATTATATATTTTCTTATAAATGAATTGCAGTAATAGAAATCAAAAGCACGTAACATATGCTATAAACAAATTGTGAAGAATAACCACTTGTTTACACCTGAATACAATTGAAATGAGAGCACAGACAAATATTTGCACTTTTTTTTTTCTGTGCATTTATTACAAACGAAAGAAATAACATAAAAAAATAAAGGACTACGTTGCTCCAACATTTGAATGCTTGTTAACCATGTGAATTTTAATTCACAGCTTTGCAAATCCTTCTTATCTCCCCTGCGGAACCGGTGAGAGGTTCAATATTTCCCATTTTAACCATGGCTGCAGCAAAGTCGGACTTAAATTTTGAAGGGCTCTTGCTATACTCAGTTACGACGCTATCGGTTGATTGTCCGCTATAAAGAACTTGGTCTGAAGCAAGAAGACCCTTCTTTTGAATCAAATTCTTGAAGTAATTGTTGTCGAGTTGATTGGGTGTCACCAAATCAAGTGCTGCCAAATTCGCATTGCCTTGGCCAGGGTTGCTAGGACAACCACGTTGGCGAGTTCTGGCAAAATTAGTGTCAATATCACTCGATGCATTGTAAATTCTATCACGAAATGTCACGCATTGAGCTTGCCCAATGGTATGCGAACCTGACAGAAAATGTTGATAACAATTGTTAGTAAGTTAATTACTGATCTCTTGTCACGTTACCATAAACAAAATTTAAATGTTATAAAGATTGCACCTGACAGTGCAACCATATCTCTGACGTTGAGACCCTTGCGATCAAACAAAGAAATTAGACTCTCTAAACCAGCTCTGAAACTCGGAAGATCTGTCCCGGCTTTAGCTACGTTTGCTGTAGTAGAATCTCTTCTCCCAAGATTCACAGTCCAGGACGGACCACTCACAGCAACTGATGCATCACGAGCGGCAACTGCAAGAATATCTGCACAAGACACAACCCCAGGACATATGCTCTCCACCTCTGATTTTGCTTGTTCTATTACTTCATAACCTCTTACTGATCCAGCGTTTTGTACCGTATCCTGCTCGCTCTCCGGTACAGAGTCCGATTTCTCGAGTAAAATCGACGCATCACATCCCTACATTAAAAAGCGGATTAGTCCTAAGGCTTTATGCATGCACAGAGATCCGAAACTAAGAAATATGCGGTAGCTGACATGGTTTTAGATTACCAACCTGAACAAAGCAGTCATGAAAATGAAGACGGATGAGAGAAGCCGCCATCCGACGTTCCTTAGAAATAGCTCTTCGAATGGAAGTGCGAATGGTGGAAAGAGCATTTGGGCAGGTTTTGTCATAAAACGTAGAAGAGAGTTGAGCTGTACAGAAAGTAGTTGTGCTCAAAAACATCAAGAACGCAACCGCGCATGTAAAAGAATAAGCTTTAGTATTGGGTAAACCCATAGTGATATCAGATCAAAGGAAAATAATTACTACTTTATATCTGGGTGTGGGAGAGATAACAATGTTCTTGAATGAGAATATTAGAGGAAACGACAGGGAATGAGAATGATGAAAGTGTGTATTGTTGGTGAAGATATAGGAATAGAGTTCGTCATTATTTATAGCAGCGCATACGGATGAAGATTTCTCTGGTCATTTGTTGATGGACGTGTTGTGCGCCGTATAACTATTACTAATACTTTTACTGGGTCTCTTTCTTATTGGTTGTCATGCGATAAAATAATACTCGTTATATTTTATGCGTTCTTGTAGTATTTCTTTGAAATTTCTCCTTATTGAATTTAAAAAAAAAAAAAAAAAAAGAGATAAAAGAAAAAAGAAGACATGCAGTTATATGTGAGAGAAAATAACAATTATAATAAAAATGTCGGCTTGTGTACATGCAAGGGAAATAATACGAAAGAATTCAACTCTTTTATGCTCTGAATGCTTTACTGTTAAATTAATAATAATTAATAATAATAATAATAATAATAATAATAACTCCTTATGCCCACGTGCTAATTTCTTATATTCGGCATTCTGGCTTATAAAGATTTGTTTGCGAGTACTTTTCATTGTGCTGTGTTACATTAGAGCCAGCTTAATACGTTCATGCGACGATGTTTTCTTTTTTTCTTTTCTTTCCCCCTTTCGTCATTGATCTCTTCAAATAATCGGAAAACATAGTGGACAAGAAACTGATACAGCTAAAAAGAAAAATTGGACAGAGAGATTGTTAGGAAAAAATGGGACGTGGCTAAAATTTTGACAAATAAAAAAAATTTTAATTATTGATACGAACTTCGTCAATTCAAAATTGTCATAAGATAAATTAGCAGGTATACATTCTTCAAAAAATAGAAGTCCTAAAAGATAGAAGTCCTAAAGCGGGCAATTCTTTAACAATCAATTATGATATACGCATTTAGAAAGATATGGAAATTGTTATTCAGGCTCTTGAAAAAAAGATTTAGAAAAAATTATTACCGGTCTTCCCATTGGTTGGCATGAAAAAAAACAATAATCGTTATCTTTTTTAATGGAGTATTGCATTAAAATTTTATAAAGAAATAAATGAACAGTTAAAAACACATGTTGATGTTAGAGATAGTCAAAAAATAATTTTTGTCCGCAGTACTTCTTAAGAATTTTTGTAGTAAGACCAATCTCTTTTAAGCGAATTCATATAGTTGTAGAATATTATAATAATCCAAATTGAGCTCAAAACTGTGGATGCAAACCGCGTTTATAGAGGGGAAAAACAATGGTCAACAAAGGGAAATTTTTGCTATTATTGGAAACAATCAACTCCTAATTAATTCCCGTCTGTTGTCCTGAATGTTTAACTATTAAAAACTATAATAAAAAAAATTAAAACTTGTTATGCCCACGTGGTAATTTCTTACTTAGCGTGTACCGGCTTATATAGCTTGTGTGTGGTTTATCGATTAAAGATGAAATTTTTAAGTTCGAGATTGTTGACTTTTCAAAAACTAATTATAAATTTTGTTAAATTTTAAGAAAAAGACAAAAGCTGAGATAAAAAAGTATAATTTAGTTATAGTTAAACTTAAATGCCAAACAAAGTCCTAAACTTGCATATGTCAATTTGGGATGCAGCAAGCCAAATTAGTCCATGTCCCCATGATATGATTCTTATTATTATTTTTTTTTTTCGCCTCCTTAAATGCTTCATTGCATTAGTAGATATGAACGACTCAAATTCACTTGCTGAAAAGTCCATTATTTTGTCTTTTTTAAAGAAGTTGATCATTAATTTTTTTTTTTTCCAGTTAGGTTACTTTTTTCCCCTCTACTATTCGTGTCCTGTATGATATAATTGATGTGCAGGATAGGATCATATCATTGAATAAGATAGTTTAGCAAGATTGACCTGGGAATCCATATACAAAACGATTGGATCTGATATTGATCTAATTAATCCAATCATATTTTTGGAGGAAAATTCGACTATATATGTCATAAAAACAGAGCATGGATTGAATTTTGCCACAACTAAAAAACTATTGGTATGTATGCCACAATAATATAATCAGTAACGTAATATTTGAATTAAATATATTAAAATAACCCCATTATCTTTACGGGGTTTTTTTTTTTTTCCCATCTCTCTTCTTCCCACTCTCTCCCCTGCTGCCGACTGCCCCTTTCTCTCTAACCTCCGATGCCCCCTCTCTCTCCTCCGTGCGTTGGTCATCCCTCCTCTCCTCTCTTTCTCTCTCTTCACCGTGTAATCTCCCCTTTTTTTTCTCTCTTCTCCGCGCGAACTCGGCCCGACGCCACTGACACCGTCTTCCCCATTCTGCCGCCGATGATGTGCAGATCGGCGAAAATTGATATATTGACAGTTAATTTAAGTGTATTTTGATAACTTTTACTTAAATAATTTAGATTTAAAACAACTTAAATTTAAACTATTAAGATCTTTTGTTTTCTAAAAGTTCTTGTTAATAAAATTGGGAGAGAGGAGGTCGCGGCCTCGGCAATCTTCTCTTCATCGATTGTTACATCACTAAAAATTAAATAAGTCAAAGACGTCATTTTCATCAAAACAAACATGAGTGATTTTAATTTGGTGCCCTGATGTAGCGAAAACGTACAATAGAAAAGTAAAATCGATAATATATATATATATATATATATATAAAAGCGATCGATAGAGTGGTTAATCAGTTGATTCACTCATAATACTAGTTGATTCACTCATAATACTAGGAACCGGCTTCATAATTCGTTATTTCACGCAAAGTATTAGAAATTGATATCATAATTCATTAATTAATCAAGAATATCGAAAATTGAAAAAAGGAAGAGTAATAAAAAGCTGAAAATTTCATTCAACATCACTGTTTCATTACAACTGGTTTTCATTACAAGAGGGCGTGTAAGACAAAACGGGAAACTAAGACAAAATGACCTATCATAATTAAAAAATAATAACAATAAAATACAAAATTTAATTTAAAAAAAGGAAAGTACTGAATGAAAAGCGAAAATAGAAACTTTTAGACTCTAAGTCTAGGGGAAAACAAACGGAATTTGAACGAAATTCCTAGGTCAATTACTTACTAAAAAATTGGACTGAATATATCAAGCGAGAATCAACGGTGAGCCGATGACAACAACCAAAACCGGCCAAAAAAACCGAAAGTGGCAGTCACTGACACGGCGGTCGGTGAAACCAAACTGTTCGACGAGTGAACGGTAAGTGGTCGGTTTTGGAACTTCGTAAGTGACAACCGAACCGACTGTACGACGTTCCTCCAGCAGCCTTCCGGCAACTTTCTTCTTCTTCTTCTTCTCCGGCGAGTGTGACGTTTCTTCTTCCTCTCCTTTCTTTCATTTTTTTCTTTTTTTTTTTAAAGTTCTTAATACATGTAACATTTCTACTAATATGCATAAGTACTACCAATGCAGTAAGTGGAATATTGTCGTTCCACTATATTTATATTTATATATATTTTTTAAATTTTTAAAACCTAATCCACTAACCTAGAATCGTTTTCTTTCTTCTTCTTCTTCTCTTCTTCTTACGACAATGGCGCAACCTGTTCCGAGACCAAAACCTCCCATTGCCAGCGTCCCTCTGTTTGTTGTGAAACTGAGATTACCGACCGACGAAAACCGAACATTTCGAGTGGTTTTCCAATCGGTGAAGCCGTCACCTTAGTTGGTGACCGTTTCTCCCAGTGACCGAGCAATGATTTAGTGGTAGGGGGGCCAAAATTTTTTTTAATGAAGGTTATACTAACATATATATATCTATATATGTAACAATTTTTGTTTATTATATTCCTGATATATGTCAACATGGAAACATCAGTATTGTATTTAAATAGGACATGTCACTATCAGTTATATGCAATTAAAAATAAAAATAATGCAAGAAAGAACATGAAATTGAAGTGTTGATCTTAATATCTTCATAATATCATAGTTATTCAAGTTTCCCATTTTGAAACTCCAAGTCTAATATATCACTTGTAAAAATAACATTATTCTCTCAATAAAAGAGTAGCTATGTTAAATTTATATATCTCAGACTATCATTTTCTTTTCTTAAATATAAATTGTGGTCGACAATCTTTCATAGAGACAAACTCATCTATAATTGATTCACTACTAAATTTTACAGTAATTTCCTTCTCAATGTAGACAATTAACAAGTTATTCAAAAAACTATCTTCCATATATCATACCAACACCATTACAGCTCATGAATCCAAAATTCTTCACACAAAAAAAGTATGTCTATGTTTATCACAAACTAAATTGAAAGAAAAAATGTATTTAAATATATAATTAAGCAATGCTATTTGTAATTTTCTTAGCTAAAATCGACAATAAAAACTAAAAATCACTAATCTCTATCGAGATATTTCCAATTTTCTAATCAAAATTAGCATATTATCACCAATACATAAAAACAAACAAAAAATAATTAAAAAAAAATAGTAGTACCATGGCCCGCCAATTCTACATTAAGACAAATAGAAAAATCACAATTAAATTAAAAAAGAAAAGAAAAGAATCAAAACAAGAAGCGAAAAAAAAATACAAACGTAACGTGGAAACAGATTGTCTAAAATTGAGAAGAAATCCAATACAGTAAACCGAAAAAAATAAAAATAAAAATCACACGTTGAACAATAGAGCAAATTTCGAAATTTGTTTGGGAATGGTGGAATGGGAAAGTAAAAAGTTGGCTTCCTTTAGAAGTTTTTAATTTATGTATAGAGAAAATATTACTTAGTATAATGGGTCAATCTTTTAAAATACTAGGTTATTAAAATTGTAATTTAGATTTAGATTTTACATTAAGCCACTAGGTCCACTAATATATATGGATTAATAAAACTGTTTTATTTTTTAAAATTCAAATTGTTTACCCAATAAACCATAGATAACTGTTAATTTGTGAGGGGCTAAGACTAATTTATATACATACAATTTTTTTTAATTAAAAAAAACTCCACTATAAAAAAATTTTAAAAAAAGTTAGGGGAGGCCATGGCACCAGCGGCCCCCCCCCCCCCCCCCCCCCAAAAAAAAAAATTGTTTCTCCCCTCTTGCGGTCGGTCACCGAACCAACCATTTTTGTTGGTGACCAACTACTATACACCCAAACACCCTTTTAAAGGCCTTAGTGATAGAAGTTGGCCGAAAATATTGTTCGTTGGCCCATTTCCACCCAAAAAATAATATTTTTCATCTGAATCTGACAACGTAAACAGACATTATACAAATAAGAATAAAAAATTTGTCTTATTAATTGACCTCCGGGTGGTCCTAACGCTCTATAAAAACTAAATCTTATTGCACCACATCATACTATCAATAATGGAAATGGAATATCCGGTGAGCAGATATTCATTTTTCTATAATCTCTAACAACTTAGTTTGTTTGTTCCATACCTTGGGTTTCATTCTTTCTCTCGTAATTTACAAGGTCATTTGTTTGTTGCCTATGTTTGTGGCGGCCGGTTGGCAGAACAACAATTATAGTTATTTAGTTTTGTTTTTTGTCATCATACTAAATAAAAATTAACTCTTTTAAAAAATTTATGTAAATTAAATAGATAGTCGAAGAGAAATTTTGAACTGATTGTTTAACTATCACTTTTATTTTTGTAACACGTGTATTTTCTGTAAGAAACTAAATTGAATAATAGTGGCGTCTTCGTTAAAGATCGAAGAAAATTAATATTATATTATGAAATTTTTTGGAAACAAAATTTACAGGGTACTAATTTAAAGAATTTTTTTTTGTAACTAAACGAATAAAAAAATCAACTTGGGTAGTAGGTAAAGGGAAATTATTGGAAAGAATTCAAGTGATCTGATCCTAATGCCATGCATGATTTACTATTTAAAAGGAAAAAAAAAAAACAAACAAACAAACTTTTGCCCACGTGCTAATTTTTCATTTGATCTCTACTGCAATGTATAGACTTATAATGCATGCACATATCCCATATAAGGACAAAATTAAAAATTAAAATTAAAAGCAAATGCCGCCCATGTGATAATGCTTTCTTGGGTTTCTTCTTCTTCTTTTTATTATTTATTATTTTCCCCCCTTAAATGTTGGATTAATTACATGAAGTTAATATTAACAACTTAAATTTCTTAAAAAAAAAAAAAAAACTCAAATTAAATTGTTGAACTTTTTTTTTTTCCCCCTGAAAGGAGGTTGAGTACATATGCACTTTAGTTTAAGCAAGGTCACTTTTTCCCCCCTCTTTTATTCGTGTCTCATTCTACAATTTACTTCAAGGAATTATTGTTTAAATGACTAATTACATAATAGGTGGCTCCACTCTGAGGCTTGAGGAACTTTCGGATAAAATTAAGATAATCTTTGGATTATGCTACATTCTAAGATCATGATCTTGCTTTGCACATTTATTTTTAAATAGGATAAATTATTATTTAGTTCCGAAACTTTCTATTATGACGGTGCCGTTTGATCTTCGAACTTTTTTTTTTTTGATTGATTGATCCATCAACTTATTAAAAAGGTGCCAGTTGGTCTTTTTACCAGATGGACGTCTAAAAACCCACATTTTTCTGTTAACTAACTTTAAAAAAACTAAACTACCCCTTAACATATATACTTATCTTTTTATTTTTTTTTGGGAACATTATATACCGATTATTTCTCAAAACTGAAAAGAAAGCCCAAAAAGAATTAAAAAAAATTCCCCCCCTCTTCTTCCTTGGTCGCCTTCTATTGTAAAAACCAGCACCAAACCAATGTCCCACACAAACACTTGAGCAAATTACAAATCATTCACTTACAAGTTCAAAAAAAAAAAAAAAAAAAAAAAGAAGATGGAAGAAGAAGACCCAACAATCCTACTGATTTGGCTAAAGAGTGGAGGGAGACTTGTGATCTTGCACAGAGGTAATGTGCCTGGGGTTTTGCAAAGGCTCGCGGTGGTGGATCTGAATTCGCTGAGTCAACGGCGGCGGATCTTGATTCGCAAGGGACCGACGGTAGGTGGCTTTTGGCTTGTGATGAGAAGGGTGGGCGGCAGCCTTGGGCTCACGATGGCAGGAGGGTGGGCAGCTTTCCTTTTTGTTGGGTGTGAGTTTTTGTTTTGTGGCCCGCAAGTAGAGAGAGAGAGGAACCAACAAAAAGAAAAAAGCGTAGAGAGAGAGGAGGAAAGAGAATGAAGATTTCTGTTTTTCTTTCTTTTGGTTTTTTTCATTTTTGATAATTATTTGTATTTTTATCAAACCAATTTCCTAAATTACCCCTGAAAAATAAGTGAAGTTGAAGAAGTATGTTAAATTATAACAGAAAGATAACATACAGGACTAATTTATACCTTTAATTAATTTTTTAAAAAAGTTCAGGATCAAACGAGATTAATATAATAATTTATCTTTTTAAATAAAACATGATATTAAAAATCAATAAGTGTACTGAAAAATTCCGACTAAGTAAACATCTCTTAGATACCCTTATCATTTTTTTATCCTACGATCTTTTTATTTATGAAAGGAAAGAAATTTAGAAAAAGTAAAAACAACCAACAAATGGAAAGAAAAGCAAAACACCTATCAAAAGATTAAAGATAGCCAGACAGTAGTTTATAGGATCGAGCTGAAACTTTTCTCGATGAAAAATAAATATTTGAAAAAGTAATCTAAATCCGGTTGTTTGCATAAATATATATATATATATATATATCTGGGGTTAGAAAAATTGGAAATCCTTCCATATATTAATTTTTCTTAACCTATCGTCATAAAAGTTCTTAAAAAATGAAAAACCAAAAAAAAAAACAAACAAACTATACTACAAGAATAAAGATAACGAGTACTGTTGGTTTTTTTCATGCCAACCAATTAGAAGACTCAGTAATAGTTCTACGCCAAAACAAGTCGATAAAAAATGACCCAGACAAAACATTATCCCATGCTCTGCTTATAAATAGAGAAGCTCTAATTCCATCTCTTCTCCAACAACACACTTTCATCATTCTCATTTCCTTTCGTTTCCTCTAATATCCTCATTCAAGAACAAATTATATTGTTCTCTCTCCCATATATATATATATATATATATATATAAAATAATAATTCATTTCCTTTATTTTACATGCGCTGTTGTTTTCTTGATGTTTTTGAGTACAAGTACTTATTGCACAGCTCAACTCTCTTCAACATTTTATGACAAAACCTGCCCAAATGCTCTTTCCACCATTCGTACTTTCATTCGAAGAGCTCTTTCCAAGGAACGTCGAATGGCTGCTTCTCTCATCCGTCTCCATTTTCACGACTGCTTTGTTCAGTTAACATATCAGTTGCTGCATATTTCAAAGTTTTGGATCTTTCTGCATGCATAAAGCCTTAGGACTAATCGGGTTTTTAATGTAGGGATGTGATACGTCTATTTTACTCGAAAAATCAGACTCTATACCGGAGAGCGAGCACGATGCGGTACAAAACGCTGGATCAGTAAGAGGTTATGAAGTAATAGAGCAAGCAAAATCAGAGGTGGAGAGCATTTGTCCTGGGGTTGTGTCTTGTGCAGATATTCTCTCAGTTGCCGCTCGTGATGCATCAGTTGCCGAGAGTCGTCCGTCTTGGACTGTGACCCTTGGGAGAAGAGATTCTACTACTGCAAACGTTGCTAAAGCCGGGACAGATCTTCCGAGTTTCAGAGCCGGTTTAGATAGTCTAATTTTTCAATTTGATCGCAAGGGTCTCAATACCAGAGATGTGGTTGCACTGTCAGGTACTCAAAAGTTTTCTTGCCTTCAAATGTTGTACAATTTTTATAACATAAATTTCATATATATGCTAACATGACAAGAGATCAGTAATTAAGTTACTAACAATTCTTACCAACATTTTCTGGCAGGTTCACATACCATTGGGCAAGCTCAATGCGTGACATTTGGGGATAGAATATACAATGCATCGAGTGATTTCGATTCTAATTTTACCAGAACTCGCCAATGTGGTTGTCCTAGCACCCCTGGTCGAGGCAATGCGAATTTGGCAGCACTTGATTTGGTGACACCCAATCAACTCGACAACAATTACTTCAAGAATTTGATTCAGAAGAAGGGTCTTCTTGCGTCGGACCAAATTCTCTACAGCGGACAATCAACCGACAGCATTGTAACTGAGTATAGCAGGAGCCCTTCAAAATTTAAGTCTGACTTTGCTGCAGTCATGGTTAAAATGGGAAATATTGAGCCTCTCACTGGTTCTGCCGGGCAGATAAGAAGGATTTGCAAATCTGTGAACTGAAATTCACTTGGTTAATAAACATTCAAAAGTTGGTCCTATGTTTTCAAAGTTATTTATTTCGTGTATAATAAAAGAGCAAATATTGGTACTTAAAAAAAGTGCAAATATTTGTATGTGCTCTCATTTTTATTGTTTCGATCGGGAGTAAATAAGTGGATATTCTTTACAAACTGTTAGTTGCATATTTTATATGATTTCTTTTATTGTATCTACTCTCTAATATATTGTAATTAGTTTTATTATTTGATTGTTTTGAACATTGCATGCACGTAATTCATAAGCTTTCTTCATATTATTGATCACTGAACTATTTATATGTGATTGTTCATCAAGCCGCGAGTGAAACATCACCCACTTCCATCCGTATCCGCCCTCACCTAGCCACGGTCAGAGTCAAGAGAAAATGGAAAAGGTACACAAAATAAAGAATGAAAAAAAAAAAAAAAAAAAGGAAAGGAAAAAAAAAAAAAAGATTCACTAAGGAGAGAGAGATATATAATACAGGTAATAGATAATACAATGTCTGTACTTTTCTAATTACCATTCGATCTAATCCAACGAATTTTAAACGTCCATTTACAAAATGAAGTATTTACATAAAATGGTTAATTTAGAACACCTCTTTTAAAAAATTATTCACACTTTTCAACTCATTTGCATATATTTGAATGAAATTGGAAATTCATTTTTGTATTCTTCCAAATCTACCCTTACTTGTTTAAAAAAAAATTTTTTTGTCTAGAGACATTTTTTTATGGAAAAAAATTCTTTTATTTACTTTTTGAAATGTCCATATTTTGACTTTTTTTAAACTTTTTTTTTCTGTATTTTTAAATGGAAAAAAAAAAAACCATCCTTATTTCATGAAATTATTTTGTTTACTGAATTTGGAAATTTGAATATTTCAATTATCCCATCATTTTTTTTTTGTTTTTCATAGGATTGACATTTTTTTTATCCAAATAATTTTCTAAACGCATTTTAATTTGATTTTCTTTATTTGATTAGTTTTTTAATTTATCCCTAAACATCTATCTCCCCTATGTGAGATTAAAGTAATATTCTACATACCTGTTCAAACATCAGGTATGTATTGGCGCTAGTCAATATGGTATAGATCATTGTTAGAAACATAATGACATTAAATTATTGTATAGACTATAGAGTAATAAAATGATTAGGTCATTTTACATTGACGAGAAAAACAAGCAACATAATAATCAGGTCAATGTGATATTTAACGAAAAGACATGGTCAATATAATATGAATAATTGTGTAAAATAAATTTACAATAGATTATCATGCAAAGTAAAAAATTGACTCTGTCAGTATTATATTGAACAAAAAGAACATCAGGAAATAGAAAAATATCGTGAAAATGAGGGAATATTGCATTTGTGGAATGGAGGAAATGATTTTAGATTTTTTTTTAATTTCATATTTACTGTGCTAGTAAAAAATTTTTTTACAAAATAATATTTCAAAAGATATGATTGCATCAATATAATATTGATAACAAAAAAAAAATCAACAATGTGAAATAAAAATCATTCATAAAGAGAGAATTACAAATTGTAATACATAAACTAATTTGGGTTCAAACAAGCAAAAATAAAAGAGGAATGTTTTTAGAGGTTTTTAAATTTTTATTTTGACTATTTCTTAAGACAAAATAATCTACCTTTCTATTTTTGTTTCTTAAGTTAGATTTAACGATTTTTGTCAACCCAACATGATCGGTTTCATTTTTTTTGGTTCAATTTTGCAAATAAATTTATTTTCAGGCAATTTTTTAAAGCATAGTGATAATTTGGCTATATATGTTATGGTCCTAATCAATTGGTGTTCCACCGTTTGAAAAACTGCCCCTTATATGTGTGCTGGTGGCAGCTCTAAAAATGTAATCCTTATCCATATTTAATATTGTTGCAACAACATTTTTATCTAGATATAGTAAATTTTCTATTTAATTATTCCTGTCAATAGTTGACTTAGTGGAATATTTGTCAAAACTTACTTGTTCTCTTAATTAGAATATAGTTATCAGTTTCTATCTAGTTGGTAAACACTCACGTTCAACTTCTAGCTGTACTAGTCACCTATAAATCTGTTATTAGCTATAGTCATTAATAATCTTGAAAGGTACACTCAGGCACACAATTTTATCTAAAAAAAAAAAAAAGTAGAGGACTTTGGATATTCTTTTTTCATAATTTTATATCTTGAAAGCCAATAAGCAATCGTTAAAGTTTAACTTCACATATATATCTTATTCCAAATCAAGCATCTTGGACCATTGAGTGTGAAAGAACTATTTGAATCTATAAACAAATAAATTTGATAAATAAATAAATAGAAGAAAAAAGGGGTTTTATCAATTTATTTATAATTTATGAATTTATTCCACATTCATGATTGAAGTTGATCTCTTCGTCTTTATGCACGAATATTTGTTAATCTATAAACAAATAAATTTGATAAATAAATAACAAATAAAAAAGTAGAAGACTTTGTCGATTTTCTTCTTCGTTTTTTTTTTTTTTTCTTCAAATTCGACATGCATGCCCAACGTATACAGTCTGCTTTTAGATCTCGCGTGTAACGTGATTCACCAAATAAAAAGAATTAAATTGTTCCGTACCTCCGCAACGTTAAGCCAAAAGTGAAAATAAATAATTTTACTCTTAATTACAAAGAAGTGAAGATTATGAATATTAAATGGTCATATCATAAATTGATAGAACTTAATAAAATATGCAAACGACAATATTACTGATTTTAAATTTTTATTTTTATCTTTTTACCTATGCAAACGACAATATTACTGATTTTGAATTTTTATTTTTATCTTTTTACCTATACTGTTCGTATTCGAAAGTGAGAGAATTTGAAAATATTTAACCTGAAAGTTCACATCGTCTAAAATAGATAAAAACAAGAAGAAAAGCCCATACTAGCCGAAAGTGACACTGGAAGGTTAAACTGAAACTATCCTTTTTAAAATTAGTTTCTAAAATGAACTAAAATCCTCAATAAAAAAAACCTAATAAGAGAAAAAAGAACGCTTACCACTGGTAAAAAATGATCGTGGAAGGTATGTCAAAAATACGGTGCAAACGCGAATTTCCCAAAACGGTGATGGAAGCCGAAGATTCCATGATGTTTCTTCCACAACCATTTTTAATGTTATTTTTTATTTGTTATTTTTGCCAAACTTCTGTTTTTAGTGGTCCATTTCTGTTTTTTACCTCACTCCCACCATCAACTCCGAAACCCTCATTCTCCCTCTCTCTCCTTCAAAACCCTCAATCTCTCTCTCTCCCCTCCGCCGCGATTCCTCTGTCACTAGCACGCCATTCAGCTCCGACAAAATCTCTCGTACCATTGCTTGACGAAGACGCTCGCTCGCTCCCGCGAGTCGTCCGCCGCCAGTCCTTTCTCCGCCGCACCTACCCTGCGACTGCGTCGCCTGAACCATGTCATTCTTGATATCACAGATGCACGGGTAAAACCATGCTAATCTTATACACACACACAAACACACACACACTTGTTTATCTATTTTTATATGTGTGTGCGTGTGTGTTTGTGTGTAGATCAACATGCATAGGCATAAAAACAATTTCAATTTCAAATATGTTTTTCTGACTTTGTCGAGTAAAGGGGTTGGGAAAAGATTGTGGTTCTTTTTTTGGTTTTTGTTTTGTTTTGTTTTGTTTTGTTTTTTTTTTTTGTGCACCACCCGTTTGAGGAAATGCCTCACTTGGCCAGTGGACTTTTTTTGTTCTTTCTTTTCTTGTTTGTGTTTGGTTCTTGTTATAAATATCAAGTATTTGGAGCCCGAACTTTCCATCCATTTCTTTAAGAAAGCCACAAATTTTGTTTGTGTGTTTGAGATTGGTTTTACAGAATATGCTTGAATGTGAGAATATGGTTTTAGGTGTATTTGATATTGTTTTTTAGTATAATATGTGTAGTTATGGTTCTACATATTACCTGTTCAATAAAATGCTCAAATATGCGAATATTTGAAGAATTTCAATTGCTAATTATGAGAGTGATTTTGGGTGATTGTTTTCGGCGGGGGGGGGGGAGTGTGACCTTATTAGTTGGTGATTGTGAATGTGCCATAAGAATTGTTTTAGGTACAATTTGTGTAAAAAGTGATTGTTTGAAATTGGTTTCTTTAAAATCTAAGAAGATATATATCAACATTACTTTGTATTTCTTTATTTGTTCTTGATTTGTGGTTATCTTGATCATGTAAAATAAGTATGAACCTGAAATTGTGTATATTGAAGTTTGAGTATGAGTTGACTTATCATATGACTTGTTTGCTCTTAACTAACGCACCAAAAGGAAAATTGTTTACATGCCATATTACAGCAGTTGGATCTTGATAGTTATTTATCTGTGGAATGAGTTGGTTCAAAATATCCTATTTACTATATACTCCTTAAAGAAAACACCAATAAAAATTTATAGTCCTATTTCCTTTCCAAAATACGAAAAAACAAAACAACGCAACACAAAACAAAGTCCGTCCTACTCAATGTCATGCATTTTAAATCTTCAAAGAATTAATTTTTTCCATAGATTGTCTTATAAATCTTGATGACTTGTCAAATTTATTTTTATTTTAATATTTATTTTTCCGGTTCCTAGTCTTGGGCTTTGTTGAAACTACAGTGACATGAATGAATCAATTTTATTGATGTTTGCAATGGGGCATTCTTTTTGATGCAGATAGGAAAATGATATGAAGTAATTAGGAAATAATTAATAACACTAATCTAGAGATAGAGATCAGTTGTTCAAATATATGTAAGTAGAAACCATGGTGATGTTGATTCGTTGACCATTTATCAAAATTTCTGCTTTCTTTATCCAAAAGATTTTTCTCATGATTTCAAATGATATATACAATACTACTTTAATTATTCATAATAATAATAGCTCATTGTAGTGAATTTTCTCATAATTATTCATAATAATAATAGCACTTGTAAGAATACAAGAAACACGTATGGTGTGTTGTATAAAATGTGATCAATCCATTTATTTGATTTTTTAGTTGTTACCTTTCAGCTTGCAAAGCAACTCTACTCATATACGAATAAAAATGATCCCGAAGTTAAAAAGAAGTTCCAAGAAGCTTAAAAGGCTTATGACTTTGTATTTGTTTCTTTTATTCCACAAGAGTGGAATTGTAGCTCCGCATTATTGTGAATTCCACAAATGAGGTGAGGCTTTGATTTGTTTGCTACTTTTATTTGAGAGCTCAATAAAAACTTAAAATTTTCAGTTTATATTAGTGAGGCAAAAATCCTAAAATATTCATCAATTGGATAATTAATAGAACTTGAATGAAGCACACAGTAGCCCCGGCTTACACGTTGCCATAGGCCTGGCCTTAAAAGAATGTGCTACATTGTTAGTGAACCTTTACTTCCTCTTATTAATATATTTCCTTTATTTGCTTGATAGCGCTCTTAGATTTTCCTTCTTGGTCGGAATTCTCAACAGTTGAAATTCCTTGAGATAATGATGCTTTGATATTGCAAGTGCGAAGATATATATTGAATTAACATTAAAATTTCAATGCTAACTTGTGTATGATTTTCAATTTGAGCTATATGATATAGGTTCCAATGAATTGTCCTTTAGTTTTCTCTCTAAAGGCTTGAGGTGGGGTTAGGAATTTATAAAGTTTTACGGCCAATTTCTTATTTGATTGGAATTTCAAAGGATCTATGTACCATAAATATGAATTTGCATATTTATGTTAGGTTGGTTTTGAAGCTTCTTAGATCAACTATAGAAAGAAGAAAAAAAAAAAAAAAAAACTAAAAAATGTGTTTCTTTCCCCCTTTTCTTTTTTTCTTTTGCTGAAAAGTTTCTTCACTTACTATATCTTGTTATTTCTTTCTCATGCAGTAATTTTTTGGCTTTGCAAGTTTAGCATGTAGTTAACATTTATGGGTTGCAAATTTTTTTTTTTTATATTATTATAAATTAAAGCACATTCCATGACGGTTTCAAAAAAACCGTCGTGGAATGTTCTCCACCAAAAATAGAATGACTAGGTAATAATGACCTTCTACGACGGTTTTAAAACCGTCGTGGTATGTCCATGATATACCGTGATTGTGGATTTCACGATGGTTTTCTAACTATTGTGGTATCTTTTGACGACGGTTAAACGTGGAATGTAGTTTTTCTATTAATGTATTCTGGTATAAACAAATAACAACTAGATAGGAACAAAAAAAAAAAAAAAAAAGCCCCAATCAGTCTTATCAAAAAATGATAATAAAGAATCCGAAACACGTCCCGATTCACCAATTCAATAATAAACCCTAGAATAGATGACCACCAAGTAAGAACATCACGATGAAGTGCATAATTATCAATTTTATCAACTACTCCATCATGTTCATTTAAAATATGCAAGTCCTAAACACTCGGATGATTTGCAAGGTTCAGAACCCAAAAATGATCCATTTAAGTTCTAGGTGTTGAGAAAACTTTAATTAATGAAAACTATTACCAAAGTCAGGTTCTCATATTAAATAATCAAGATAAACTAATCAGAAGTGTACCTGAATCGATTGAGATAAATTGGAGAATGATGGACTTTTCGACAATCAAATCTCCTTAAGTTCTTAAGGTACTCTATGATTCTCTCTCTTTAATGTGGAAGGAGCAGGCGAGTAAATATTACGTATTACGATTTGATTTGAGGGTCACAACTCTTATACTAACCCTTATATACTAACTTAAATTAGAATCTCATAAACCATAATTTAATTAATATTGGGTTTTCTACATATTAAAGCACATATCCAATAGATATCTCTAGAGCTTATCTGGCCCTATTAAATTGGGCACTTTTGATAAATGTCACAAAATCATGGCTTAGATTGATTTTTGCCACACATGACAAAAACTATTACAAGAAATGTCATAGATGACATCATAAATACTTATTTATCTATTTATTTTTAAATACTTTTTAATTGATATTCATATTATAACTGTCTGGTTACCAGTTTATTAGCAAATGATAACCAATTAGTTACCGACCGCCAGCAGATTACCAGGTGGTTACCAAATAGTTACCAACCGAAAACTTGGTACCTAAGTGATTATCAATCGGAAACTTGATAACCAACTAGTAATCAAATGGCATCAAAATATTTAAACAATCACCATATTTTAACAAATATCACCAAAATTTAATAAAATCACAAAAATATCAAAATTTATAAAACTTTTCATCAGAACATTAAAAAAATATATTAAAATCCATCGTTGTAATCCTTAAAAATTTCACAAAAAATTAATTTTGATAAGGCTCATCTATGGTTAAAATACATCAGATCAGGCTAAATTTTGACTTTTGTAATTTTAGTTGTCACTTCGCTATCAAACAAATCACTTCTTCCAACCATATATATGCAGAGATTGAGAAGTTTCTCTCCATTGATATGACCCATCACCATCACATCCATCGGAAGAGGTCCCCCTAACCAAGGTAGAACCCCGTAACGACCAAGACCTTTCGATTTTTTTTTTTTTTTTTTTAAAGTGAATGGAAAGTGTTTTTAGGAAAATGTAAATGCCTCAGCAAAGTTTTTGATTTTAAACTCACTAGAATGGTGAAGGAAAAACAAGTTAGTCATTGGTCCTAATACAAATCGACTATAGAAAAAACAACTTGAGCGTAGAAGGACCTCTTTATATATATATATATATATATATATATATATATATATAGTCAAATCAAAATTTTGCTCAACTTAAAAAATAAAGGATATATTGAACTGTCGCTTACTAGAAATTTAACGTATAAATTGTGTCAATTGTACGCTTCAAAATATGTGGCAGTTACTTTTTTAATTTATCAATTAAAATTTTAGTTTATAGTTAAAATACACTTTTTCGCTCCATTTTTTAACCTTCCTGACTTGGCCTTCGTTTCTGCCCTTATAATATATCTGGGGCTAAACTCAAAGACAAAATTTTCGTAAATCTCCAAGACAATTAAATATAGTTTACAAAAAATATAACCCCAGGACAATTTTTAATAAATAATTACAGGAAAAAAAACCCCCTCCAAGACAATTTATAATAAATCTCCCAAGTTTTTATTTTTATTTAACAAAATGATATATTTTTTTAAAATGATTAATCAATGACCAATTATGTTAAGACTTAAAGGACATACAAATCAATCATTTGGCAACATGAGCACTCAAAAAAAAAAAAAAAAAAAAACTGCGGACATAGTAACTGATAAACTGACAGAAAAATAAATAACCTTTAAATTCAATGTGGACACAATGATATGGTTATTTAATATAGCAAAATAACTCTAAGAGAAAAAATCATGGATGTTGAACGCACCAAAAATAAATAGAAGGATTTTATTAACAGCGAACAATTACAAGAGATTGAATCAATAAATTTGCTTTGAAACTCCATTAATGTAAAACCCAGGTCGTCTCCTCTTATGGTGACTTGCTTTCAAACATCTCATCCTATTCCAATTCAGCAGCTAGCCATCATACCTCCCGTCTTACTCCAAGCTTCAATGCTTGCCCGAGGATTTACAACGGAGCTTCAAAATCGGTAGAGAGCTGTGAAAATTAACGATATGGGTTTTTTTTTTTTTTTTTTTTTTTTTTTTTCCCCTTCTCATTTTAAAGCTCTAAAAGGTGATTCTATGAGATCACTTAAATAATGAACCCCTAGTTTTGAAATTTTCTCTAGATGCTTTACTTGCCAATACACAGGTGACAACAAAATTTAAAAAGTCATCCCTAAATATGTTTACTTTACATGAAAAGGAAATTAAATATAACAAGTTATTCTCTTTCCTATTTAATCACATTTTAATGTACAAAATGGGTGATGAGATTTTAATGATCCTCATACAATACAAAGAATAAGAACATGGAATGTTAGTTTTTGCATTCCCATGGTATTTATTCCTTATCAAAAGGAAATGACTGATAAATTAATTACAAATATACTCTTAATAATTTCTCTTTTTTTTTTTTTTTTTTTAATGATTGCTTGATTATGCAAAGGGCATGTTAGTATTTATATGGATTATGTAAAAAAATATAAAGTTTAGTAGTCACTAATAAGGGAATTGGATTGTTTCCTTTTATGTTATCTAATAGGTAAGTAAATACTAAAAAGTAAATCAACGATCATGATGTTTATTCCTTTACTTTTCTCACAACAATATTTCTCATTACACTCCTTTACAATTTGATAAGTATGCCTTAATTTTTTTTTTAATTTTGTCTAAACAGCTAAACATGTGCTTTGCCAAGCACTAGTAAAAATTGTGGATTACACGATGGTTTTTTACCGTCGTGTAAAGATTACACGACGGTTCACGAACCGTCGTGTAATCTAGTGTCGTGGAAGATAAGACGACGGTCCCGTTACCGTCGTCGTATCTCAATGTTACACCACAGTTGGCGTCATCAAAACCACATTACACGACGGTTCTTGACCGAACCGTCGTGTAATATGGACATTACACGACGGTTCTTGGCCGAACCGTCGTGTAATATAGACATTACACGACGGTTCGGCCAAGAACCGTCGTGTAATGTCTATATTACACGACGGTTCGGTCAAGAACCGTCGTGTAATGTGGTTTTGATGACGCCAACCGTGGTGTAACATAGAGTTTACACGACGGTTCTTGGCCGAACCGTCGTGTAATTTTGATATTACACGACGGTTCGGCCAAGAACCGTCGTGTAATTTGGACATTACACGACGGTTCGGTCAAGAACCGTCGTGTAAACTCTATATTACACCGCGGTTCTTGGCCGAACCGTCGTGTAAGTTGGACATTACACGACGGTTCTTGGCCGAACCGTCGTGTAAAGTTGTCGTATGTAACATATTAAACGACGGTTCCTATACGAACTGTCGTGTAATGTATGCGTACTTAAGTATATTACACGACGGTTCGATAAATAACCGTCGTGTAATGTATACATTACACGACGGTTCTCTCCGAACCGTCGTGTAATGTCTGACATTAAACGACGGTTCAAGATCCGTCATGTAATCTTGCTATAGTTATGCTTTGAATATTAATCAAACTCTATTATCTTTTTCGAAAAGGAAAACTCATTGTGGCATTCCGTCGAGCATGTTGTGTGCGTAAAAAAAGCATGTTCATAAATGTGTGTAAAATATCAAAATTAACGATCCACAATCATTTTTCTCCTCTACAAAGAGAAATATTAAAACAAACACACTAATTTACAACAATGGATCTTTAGTGACAAACAACAATACAAACAAGTAAATGTGGTTTAGTTTATATATGAAGTCACCTTACTTTCCTTTGATAAAGAATAGTCACGGCCAAAGCAAGAAGGAGGCGGCGGCGGCAACGACTGCACGGTGGATTGATCGGAATTTAAAAACGAGGTGTCGGCGGGTTGGTGAAGTATGTGTGGGTACTCGAGAAAAGTAGAGAGTGTGAAGAGAAATAAGGATATGCGAGTGAATATGAAGAGAAAATTGTATTTAAGTAATTAGTTTTCGCGCGGGAATTCGAAAAATGAAAATTTTTAAATTTTTTGAGCATTACACGACGGTTTGGAAAAAAACTGTCGTCTAATCTTGTGATTAGACGATGGTCATTCCGGGACCGTCGTAAAAGCGGCCCTTATTTTGGGTGGATTACACGACGGTCGCCCGGGGACCGTCGTGTAAGCTTTATGTATTTGGAGCTTACACGACGGTCCCCTGGGGTGACCGTCGTGTAAGCTTCCTGTATTTGGAGCTTACACGACGGTCCCCTGGGGTGACCGTCGTGTAACCACGCCAGCGCGCCAAGGCGCGCGCCCGCGCTACCAGGCGCGCGACCGCGCGACCAGGCGCGCGCCCGCGCGACCAAGGCGCGCGCCCGCGCGCTCAATCAGACCGTCTGGCGCGCGCCCGCGCGCTCAATCAGACAGAGTCTGGCGCGCGCCCGCGCGACTCCGGGCGCGCGCCCGCGCGCTTCCCCAGCCAAGGAGGGCAGCGCGTTTCCCCAGCCAAGAGCCCTTTACACGACGGTTTCTTAGTTGGTGCGAATACCACTTTACACGACGGTTCTAAGAAACCGTCGTGTAAAGTGAGGTTTACACGACGGTTCATTGAAACCGTCGTGTAAAGTGGGTGCGAAGACCACTTTACACGACGGTTTCTTAGAACCGTCGTGTAAAGTACATACTTTACACGACGGTTCCTTGAAACCGTCGTGTAAAGTGGGTGCGAAGACCACTTTACACGACGGTTTCAATGAACCGTCGTGTAAAGTATGGACTTTACACGACGGTTCATTGAAACCGTCGTGTAAAGTGGGTGCGAAGACCACTTTACACGACGGTTTCTTAGAACCGTCGTGTAAAGTACATACTTTACACGACGGTTCCTTGAAACCGTCGTGTAAAGTGGGTACGAAGACCACTTTACACGACGGTTTCAATGAACCGTCGTGTAAACCTCACTTTACACGACGGTTTTAAGAAACCGTCGTGTAATCTTCGTCGTGTAATATATGTTTTGTAGTAGTGAAGGTTTAGGTGTCCCTTTGTATCATATATTGCATTTGAATTTTTAAAATGTTGCCATTAAATTGAATTTATGAATCCAAATTATAAAATTAGAATTGTGTTATTCAAATTGAATCTTTCATATTTGGATAGTTTTATTTAAAAGTAATATTTTAATAGTGTAAATGTATAAAAATGAATGGTTTAGATTATAAAAGTGATGGATTTAAGGTCAATTATTGTCAATAGTAAAAATAGTTATACTAGTTGAATGTTTCATCATCAACTAAATATAAATAGTATTTAAATGTTTATGAAAATTTAAATTGAGACGGTGATTCAGACAATAACTATAAGATCTTACAGGAGAAAATTTAAAGCAAGAATTAAAAAAAAAAAAAAAGTAAGAGAAAATAAGAAAGTTAAAAACACGGCTGGCAAGATCATATTGTAGTCTAATCCGGCCCAACAATGAAAGACATGTACTACGTCAAGTGCACAGGGAGTGGGTTAATGAAGGACCCAGTTGGGGAACAATGTCTTAGGATAAGGTCTTAACGTTTAACGATTCACCCAAATAAGAAACAAAATAGGGTTTAACGTTATAATTTTCATATATATATATATATATATATATATATATCTAATGGGCGTTTCTATTATTAAAATCTAATAAAAATCCTATAAAAGTTTACAAAATATGTTTTTTTTTTTTTTGGTAAAATATTGACATGATAGCTGAAACAAATTCCTCCCAAAAGTGTAATTTTTCAGGTCATATAGTAAAAATATTCTGTTTAATATTTTGAAAAAGAAAAATAAAGAAAGGAAATCAAGAATTAATCAAATCAGACTTGGCGTGCAACTTTGAATATTTGGCATGTAAATTAATTAATGAAAACATCTCGATTGTTTCCTGATCATGAGACATGGTTCATGGGCGTGCAACTTTGAATATTTTTTTGATAAATATAGTAATTTGGTAATAAAATAATGCAATATATAGGAGTCTAATCAATTAGAAAGAAAATGTAGAAAGATGGCACAGATGAGATACTTTTTTAAAGTGAAGCTGATCTGAGTTTTATAAACTTTCAAATATCATTTCAATATATCTGTTTACAATAATATATATTATGTGATTATATGTATAATCCAACTGTACTTTTACACGTGACTTTATTATAAAATAAAGATGTCGAATCTCACTCCCTAATTAAAAAAAAGAAAAAAAAAACTATAACTATTAAATCTTTCTTTAGCAACGACATATTTGTCGGAAAATCTTTGTCACGTTATTGTATGATGACATTGCAGGATAAGATTTAGTTATAACATCTTTCTGAATTTATCGTCGAATTTATATTACTTCCAAAACACAAAGGTATTTAAAAGCTGTTGGAGCCTCATAATTGGAAATCTAAGAGACATAACTAATGAAAAGACTCAAGTTACTTAAAGGTTACTTTAGCGAAAAAAATAATCCCATGATGATTATCTTATTGTACCTTTATCCTGTGAACAATATTACTTTAGTGAATCAAAGCTCATGATAAATTTTTAATTCCTCGCTTGAATGGAACCATATTACAATATAATCAAAGAATAAAGTGTCAAACTTTATTACCTATTACGGATTTATGTTTAAAAAACTGTATCATCCTGGACTTGAATCAAAGACCTCGCCTAGCAAATTCGCATGCATAATTCAAAATTTGATACTATAATCTTAGAACCTATGCATGTTTGCTCATATAAACTTTCTATTATCCCATTTAAGTAACTAGTACTTTATGTGGACATAATTAATAGACAACTTTATTATCGATAAATGTCTATTCATGCACAGGAATGTATAAGGTTAAGGACTCTAATTCTATGGTCATGAACTTGGCATTTATCTTCATTTGATGTACACTAAGGTGGTGTTTGTATTGTTTTGGAAATGGTTTGAATTTGTATTTCAGAATTCTCAATAAGTGTATTGCAAATGGTCTGAAAATGGTGTTTCCATTTTCATTTTATAAGGCTTATACACAAGACAGATATTTTCATAAATATACCAAATATAATTTATCTTTTTTGTATTTTTAAACAATCTCGCTTAAAACACAGTTGAACCAAATTATATATATATATATATATATATATCTCAAAACCATTCTTAAAGTTTTCTAATTTTTATTTCGTAACCAAAATAAAACCATTTGTAAAATACTTCTCGTAACCACATCTTTTGGCCCCAAAAAAAAAAAAAGAGTCAATGTTACAATATTGGTAGTGTCACAAAGTCACAAGTAGAAGTGTGTATGTCTTTCTATTTTCATAATTGAGCATAATTGTATGGATTTAATTTTTTTATTTAATTAGAGCTACCTATAGCTCAGTAGGTGAGAGGAGATGAGTTTTATTTAAAAGCTCTCAAAATTAAAATTTAAAAGTGCTTTTGTTTTTATTTTAGTTTTTTTTTTGTTTAGTTTTTTTTTTTTTTAAATTGTTGCAATGAAGATTAGAAAGTCCTAAACTTGCTAAATTTAGGGGTCTTTTGGGGGTGAGATTTCCAAAACTCTTTCTATTTTTTTTAATCTTTTTCCTCCAATCTATTCACTTTTTTAAATCTCTCTTCTTATTTTCAAAAAACTCATAAAATTTGAGAGAATCAAATCAGGATTATTATAATTTTTTTTCCTAAATAAATTTCAAGTTTTTACACTATTTAACTCTAAACAGTTCATTTCCACCAAATACATATTTTCAAAACTCAACTCAGTTCCAACCTCTAAAACTCCAACTCCAATTCTCCCCTTAAACAGCTCTTAATTTTCCGTTAAATTAGTTAGGAAAAGCCGACGCACACTTCATGTGAAGAGATGGAAAGTACTAGAGACATTATGTTTGGCTTTCTACTGACAGAGAGCATTCGGAAAGTTCCATTTTTTCCTGGCTAATTAGATTCCATCCAAAGATTGTGACTGATTTTATGGGATTAGGATTGGACTTGCTCCTCTTTAAAATTTACGTTAGATTGTAAATATTTTTCAAGGGTAGTTACCTAATCTCTATTCATATGGAGCCATTTGATAGAGGTTACCACTAATGAATTTTCTCTTTTATCATCTCAGAGAACATAGGCACATTACCAAACCTTGATCGTTTAATCTTTGTGGCTTTTTCTTTTGTTATGTCCCATGGTGAGGACATGCCATTGGTAAATTTACATCTTTTTACGACGCCATGCATTGCTAAAGTCATTTGGGACAACCTTCATGATCTCTAAATGGCCCTTTAGTAACAAATAACTCTTCAGCAAGTACATGTCATTGCTGATAATTAATCTTTATAACAAAGACCATATCAAAACTTTCATCGCTAATTGAAAGACCAATTCCTTGAAGGTAACAATTATGAGAAAAGCCAATATTGGAATTCCATGTGTTGAATCTCTGCTACCACGGCGGTGGATGCCACAACATTTTTTTAATTGTCGTAGTAACTCTATTAGTAATTCTGTTATTAATGCTGTTTATATATGCTGATTCGTTTTTCTTTTACGAACCTTTTCCGTTTCGTACACAAATATTGAAGATCTTCTACTACTAATAAATTATTGTAATATATATTTTGTATATATTAGCTATATATTATTTCTCTCAACAAAATGTTATTAATTAGTAAAAATAAAGTGGGGCCTCGTCCCTCTGTTCTTGAGAAAACAGAAAAAGAAAAAGACAATATCTATATGATGATATTTCGAAATCTGGACTGCATATTAAAATGCATTAATCTGGAAGTAGTGGCTGCTAGATTCGTTAAAATTTTGTATCCTTCGATCGATGTAGAAATTTAGGTGGGACGTGATTTGTGATATTATTATTGTTGGATGGAAGATAGAATAGTTGCAAAGCGTGGGCTGCGTTCTAATTATACTTCTGTGTGTCTGAAAAACCATAGACTATTAGTTACTAAAAAATGTTAGAAATATCAATTCTAATCTTAATTTTTAAATATTACTTTATGTAGTAAGTAAGTTATCATTATTTTTATAATAACAGTGACTGAGGTAGGGTAGGCCTAATGAGTACCAAAGCCCTTACTGAAATTTTGTCTTCCTTTTGATTTTGCCATATAATTTTATAATTTTCTTACTTTATCCTACTAAAAATTATAAATATCATATATTCTCCATTAAAATTTATCCATTTTACTTATTATTTTTTATGTTATTTATTTTTTAAGACAAGAATATTAATTTGCGCTTTCACTGAATTATATGTCTAACTCCACTATTGATTGGTAGGTATTTAAGAGAATGTCACAATAATTAATTGTAACAACCAATAAAAAGGTAACAACTTACTGATAGATGAATTGATATTTAAAAGTTAGAGTTAAAATAGATGTGACTAGCAAAATTCATAATCTCTACTTACAATTTTTTACTATTATAAACAAAAAAGTTTATTAGTCCAACTTTAGAGACCACTTTAGTAAATTATGTGTATATACTATGCATATTAGGGTTAATATTTTTTTACTTTTGGGTATTTCTTTTAATTGCTAGTAAAAAACAAAATGCAAATCTTTCAAAACAAAAACTAAAGAAACCAAAAAAAAAAAAAAAAAAAAAAAAGTTCAAAGTTCAAAAGCTACTTAAGCAAGCAATCGATAGAGACTTTTTCATGACATTATCTTTTTTCCTTTAATAAATCCATCCACCGTTTACTATTAACAATTAAGAAATGTCGATAATAATTATTTATGTACACACGCATATATAATGTTTGTTTAAACAAAGCGGCTTCGCGTCGATAATAAGGACTAACTATTACAAATCATATTTATTATCCGTTACTATAAATTGGCGTGTGCTCTAGCTTTTTTATTCATCACAAAAGAAAATTTATGTATCTTTTTCCTTCTCGCTTCATTTTGTTGCCTCGTTGAAACCTCGCTGATATAGTAATATATACCAACATATACATAGTTACGTGAATTGCTTGCTTCTTAAGTCATATATACATATATATATATATATATAAATATATGTAGTCGTAAGGAAGGAACCTGAAATGGGTTTATTGGGTTTAAAGGTCACTTGTGCTGTTGCATTCTTGTTGATTGTATGCACAGGATGCACGGCTCAGCTCCCTTCTACATTCTACGATAGCACTTGCGCAAACGCTCTTTCCAGCATTCGTACTTCGATTCGATCGGCGGTTTCGCGAGAACGTCGAATGGCAGCCTCTCTCATTTGCCTTCATTTCGATGATTGCTTTGTCCAGGTACATACTTGAACGGACTACGTAGAAATATTGCTGCCGGTTTGACCTTTATATCCATATATATATCTGTGTGTGTAAAATAGGGATGTGATGCATCAGTTTTACTTGAGGATTCAGACACATTCAGTAACGAGCAGCACGCTCCTCAAAATCGGAACTCTGTGAGAGGTTTTGAAGTCATAGAAGATGCAAAAACGGAGGTGCACAAAATATGTCCTGGGGTTGTATCTTGTGCAGATATTCTTGCAGTAGCTGCTCGTGACGCCTCGGTTGCTGTATGTATCTATATATTTATATGTACACACAGATATATATATACATGCATACATTACATACTTATAAATACAACATAACTTATAGCATCATAGTTACTATAAAAGTGTACTATTTGAAAACCTAGATTTTCTAAATCTTTGATTCTGTTTAATTAATATATCAAATCGGACACATTATCCATTTTATTACTCATTCTTGAAAAACCAGAAAATTGACTCTGCTCCTTCAAGAATTTATATTTTTTTAAAATTTAAAGATGGCATGATCCCATCTTTATTATTATTATTATTATTATTATTATTATATATACAAAGAGTTTTTTTTTTTAGAAGTTATTTAATAAATTGTTGCAGTTTTGTAAAATTAAGAAAATGATTGTTTTAAAAAAATGATTAATCAGTGCTAGCCTGAGTTCAATCATTTTTCTAAATAAAAATTTGTTTATTTAAATAAATCTAAAAAACCTGTTTATTTACCTAGTTTCTTATATTTTGTTGTATACACATATATTTATAATCACTTCCAATCGCAAACCGTCACAATCAAGAACTAACCTTTTGAGTTTTTTTTTTTTTTTTTTTTTTTTTTTTTTTTTTACATGGCTTCATACACACTCGCCGAAATGCAAACCGGTCCATATTCCCTTCATTATTTTTATAATAAAACGCGTTTGCTAAATGGTAAAAGAATATAATGGAAAAAGTAAAGAGATTGAAAAGTGAAGTAATGGAATAGAAAGGAGTATCATTAATTATCTTTCTAATGTTTATTTGCCTATTAGATGGTGTCAAGGGAAACAATTCAATTCTTTTTTAATGTTGACATATATTAGTACTGTTAATCTTATTAATACAATTAAAAAAAATAAAAATTTATACATAACAAAAGGAATATTAGCACCTGAAAACTTATTAATTAATGGTATATGAATAAATTTAATATGCATTCTCTTTAACAAGGAATCAATATTAAGAGATGTAAGGATTGATATTCTCCCTTTTCATTGCCTATATTGTGTGGGGCCAATAAAATTCTCATTCCCCATATTATAAGTAAACACATGATTAAGTGAGAAAGAGAATGATTACTCACTTTCGTTACCCTCTGATGCCAAGTAAACATCTTTTATCAAATTTTATAAAAGTCATGGAACAAACTTTCATGGAAAAACTACTCTATCCTAAATTCTCAAAGCGCTAAATCTAAAAACGTATATCATCAGGTGGGTGGTCCGACATGAACTGTGAAGCTAGGTAGAAGAGATTCTACTACAGCAAGGGTATCTCAAGCCCAGAGCAATCTTCCGAGATTCACAGATCCCCTTCAAACTTCGATCCATCTATTTGCTACCAAGGGTCTCAACACCAAGGACTTGGTTGCACTATCTGGTTAATTTTACAGCAATTAATACATAGTTACATATGTTTTACCTCATTGAAAATTGTAATTAAATAAACATACCACGCATATACACACACGTACATAGTCGAATTTGGCTCATCATTTGTCCCATTTCTCTCCTTTTTTTAAAGTCCATAAACTATTATCATCACAATTAAAACATCATATCAATTAAAAAAACCATGCACTAGTTAAAAGATCTAGTTAGTTTTATTCACGTATCATGAAATTTTAGACATCCCTTTGATGCCTCTTCATTAATATGATCGATTATCAGAAAACTGATTAGGTTTTTTAAGTGACATGATATGATATGATATTTTAATTGTTATGATGTTTTATTTATTGTATCATGATATTTGTAGAGAGACTTATAATAGAAAACATGAAAGGAGGAGGATGTTACAAGAGTCTAATCCCACATATACATCATGAAAATGGTGTGATCAAAGATCATGGAACTAAAATAGAACTTGCAAGGAGCAATAGCAATTAAGTATATAGAGTTGTAATTTTACCTTATGAAACTTCCAGAATTCCACCACTAAGCTTTTATAATTTTATTTTTGATCCTAATTTTCTTTAAGTCTTCAATTTTACCCTTATAAAAGATAAAGTATCGTGGGACCCACTCAATAGTTGAAAAAGAAAATTAATTATGTTCGGCCTATTCAATAAGAAAAAAATTAAAATTTTCGATTTTTTTTTTTTTTTTTGTCGTATTGCCTTACTGAAAAATTTTTCCGGCTCTATCAATGCATCATGTGCATGTAACTTTATATAAATTTATTTTATTCTCAAAGTAGCATGTACTTTTATCATATTTTCAAGATAAAATCCTTCGTGATCATGTATAGCATTGCTTTGTTAAATGTAATATAATATAGGTTCACATACAATTGGACAAGCTCAATGCGACATTTGGTGATAAAGTAAACCGCAACACAAGCGATATCGATCCTGGTTTTGCTAGCACTCGTAGGCGTCGGTGTCCGGCTGATGTCACTAAGGAGAACACAACCTTGGCACCCCTCGGTTTTGTCACACCCAACCAGTTGGACAACAACTATTTCAAGAACTTGCTACGAAAGAAGGGTCATCTTGCATCCGACCAAATTCTCTTCAGTTGCACAGTATTGTAACCAAGTATAGCAAAAGCCCTACAAAATTTAGCTCTGATTTCGCAAAGGCTATGGTTAAGATGGGAGATATTGAGCCCCTCACTGGTCGTTCAGGACAGATAAGAAAGGTTTGCAAAACTGTGAACTAAAATTCAAAAAAATGGTTCAGTGAGAAAATAAAATGGAATTATTATTAGTTACCTTTTCGATCAAATTAAGTCCAGTGTGTGTTGTAATAAAAGTACAGATTTGTAATATCTGTAATTGGTCTAATGGCAAGTTTAACTAAACATGTTATTGGTCATTTAATGTTAGTTAATCCTTTTCTTAGTGTCTTCGCTTTTTTTTTTTTTTTTTTTAAGGATTTCTTAATGTCTTGACTTGTTGCAAAATAAAATGTGAAATGAGGTAACAATAGAAAGAAAAAGAAATGAAGACATCAAACACGAAAAAATGGAAGAAAACAGGACTAATTAGTTATAGATAACCATATAAAACTGCATATTCTGTATTAAATAATTAACTAATTTTGTACATATAAAATTTCCCCTAAACAGGAACTAAAACAAGTGAAAATATTCTCTGATTTTAAACCTGATAACTCCTTATAAAACTCACCCCCTCTACCACACTAAGCTCTCCTAATAAAGCTCATCCCTTCTAACACGTGCCAGTTGGCCGGTCATTAATCAATTATAACCATTGATTAGCTAACCTATTGATGATACTTAATAATTTGGTGCTTGACCCTTTCTTCATATTAATTAGTGATAATTAAGTTGGCCCAAATATAAACGTCGGTCCTTTATCATAGAAAAATTCTGATCAACCAGACTTTGGACTTTCATTTATTTTTCCGATTCATGTCTTACACTCTCATTTCGTTTTTGGTAATGTTACTCGAAGATGCCCCTAGTTTAACTGATCAACTTTTCTAGATTAAATTTTCTGTTTTTTTACATTTGTTATATAGCTTAATTGGTAAGCATACGTAAGCATAGCATCGCATATGACGTGGAAGCTCCTCCTTTAAACGTTTTGAAATTTACACCAGACATGGGGCCCATTTCTTTCTTTGTATTTAAAACAAAGTAGTGATGGGTCCTACTTTGTTGCAGCTTTTAAAACAAGAGGTAAAATCTTGCCACGTCACAATACGGCTGATTGTTCCATCACACTTACATTATATACATATACTAAAAGAAAATGAGATTTTACTGTTATATATCAGTATTACACAATAATTTTCCCCCCTCTCCCTTCCTTTTCACGTTCAAGCTACAATAACGAACAATGTTAAACAGTACCCCATCCCGTTTTTCGCACTGCCGCTACAGTAAAGCACAGTGATGAACAATGCATAACATCCCGTTTTTCGCGCTAATGCTACAGTGACCCACAGTATTGAATAGTGCAAACAGTATTGCACAGTGCATTTACCTTTCTGCCCTCCTTTCCTTGGCTGCCGGATGGGTTCTACACTCTTGGTATAGTGTGAGGACGAATTTGCCCTCCAAACCCTTATTTCCCCTTTCTTCTTCCTGCTGCCGCCCATTGTCTCTTGCCCTTTCTCTCTCCATTTTTTTTCGTTCCTCATTCTCTCTCTGCCGTCCTCTCTCTCTCTTTCTCATGTTCTTGGAACTTTTGCTCTCCAAACCTTATTTCTCCCTTTCTCTTCTACCTTTCACCGCCGATTCTCCTCCTTGATTTTGTGTTTGTGTATTTTATATTTTCCTTCTCTCTCTCTCCACTACTCTGCTTCTCTTTGTGTTCTTCTTCCTTGGATTTTTGGCGTCCAAACCCTCCATTTTGGGCTCCTTTTGCACTGATGGCCGGTCATTCTATGTTTGTTGGTTCGGTTTGTATTGTTCATGGTTTTTTTGGTTTGGTTGTGTTTGTTCTCTCAAGATTTCGAAGTTCGGTTTTTCTTCATTGTTCTTCGAATTTTTTTTTTTGGAAATTATTTTTGTTTCGAAAACTTTTGAGTTATTTTTTCTACTGGGTTTTGTTTATTTCATTTTTTTGCAATGCTCACTTTTGATTCTTGATTTTTTGTTCCCCTATCTCTGAAGCCTAATTTTTGAATGTTGCATTATTTTTTGTCCGGCCAGGTGTTTTTTATGTTGAAAATGTGGATGCTCATTCTTATTGTGTTGTTTTATCCTTGAACGTTGTTTTTGTTACGATTTTTTTTCCCCTCAGAATTTGGGGGTTTTGGTTTGGAAACCCTAATTTTTTATTGAGGATTCTCTTCCCCCCCCCCCCCTCCCCTTTTTTTCCCCCCTCCGTACAGTATTTATGGTGGGAGTGTAAATTTTTTTTCGGATTATTAATTTTTCTCTTTCGGAACCTTTTTTTTTTTTTTTTGCACCGTTCTGTTTGGTTTTTTCCCTTTTTTTGTGTTCGGTACATTTTTTGTGGCGTAAGTGTTGGTTTTAGTCTTAAGTATGTTGTTTTTTGCATTCATTGTTGTTTTACTTTGGTTTTTTTGGTTTTGTCAGTCTTGGATTTCGATCTTTACTCCTAAAACGGCTCTTTTTTTTTTTTGAGTATTTTTTCATCTATGTTTTTTCATTTCTTCAAACAAAGGCAGACTGAGTAACGTAAACAAGAGCTTAGGTGTATTGAAGCTTTTTTTTTTTGGTTTATTTCGGTATTGTTTCGGGCTTTTTGGCTTTTGTTCAATTTTTTTTTTTTTGGTTTCTGCAGATTGGCATAAAAATGGTGACGAAATGGACAAATGCAACTATGAAAAAGAATGTTCAAGATTTTTTCTCCCTTGATTTCTAAATCTGTAATTTGTTTTTCTTTTTCTCCTCGGGTAATATTTTTTTCTTTTTTTTAGAGATTTTGATATAATCCGTTTACCGTGTGTGATGTTTTCTTATCATTTTTTTTTCTGTTTTAAACATCTGGTCCAAATTTACTAATTATAGTATATGATCATTTAGTTTGCTTCAAACTAGGTTTGAAATTTTTTTACTCTTTGGTTACATGGTTATGATTACAGTTTTTGAAAACTGACTTTAACATTTAATGCTTTTATATCATCCTTTTTTTTTTTTTTGCCTATTGTGATTTTGTGATTTGTTAGATAGCTGTCTGTTACTGTTCATCATTTTTTTGACTGAGATATCTTCCCAGTTACACCTCTGTCATTAATGCAACTCATTATGTAAAATTTTTCCCCTTGTCTATTATCTCCAAATAACTTCGTCCCTCTCTCTTCCACCGACTTTTCTCATTTACTTAACTCTCTTTTATTAACGGATTCTTTTCATTTATTGTTTTACCCCTGTCCTGCACTATTAAAACTTATGTAAAATCATCTTAACTGCTTTGGTTTGAATCCTATTTGCCTCCTGTGCAAACCTGCTCTGTTATCCAGGTACTATGTTTATTTAAGACTTTTAATTAATACTCATGGCCGTTTTCATTTTGTATGTTGTTAGTAATTGTTCAGTCGGTTTTCCTATTGATTTACATATTTTGTCAATATGTTTATTATTGTAATGATATTGTAAAGGGATTGAATTTTTTTTATTCTCTGTTTTTTTCCCCTCTGTTTTTTTATTTTCATCGCTGCATTTTTCACCCTTTGCCGTTTCATCTTCTCACAGTGTATATAGTTGCTTCTCTTTCATGTATAAATGTTCTATAAATATTCTTTAAATAAGTTATATAATTATGCTATATATGATAAATTGATTGTTTTGTATTGTGTCTCTTCTTCGTTTTTTTTTCCCCTCTTTTCCTCTATTCTGATTTACGTGTTCTGTTAGTCTGAATATAAATATTATTCAGACAACTTATATGATCATGTTATATATGATAGATTGATTATTTTGTATTGTGTTTCTTCATCGTTTTTTTTTTTTTGCTCCTTTTTCCTATTCTGATTTGCGTGTTGTGTTAGTCTGAATATAAAGATTATTCAAACAGGTTATATGATTATGTTACATATGATAAATTGATTGTTTTGTACTGTGTTTCTTCTTCATTTTTTTTCCTCCTTTCTCTTATTCTGATTTACGTGTTCTGTTGGTCTACATATTTTTACCAAAAAGTTTCGAATCATAGTTTTTATATGCTATGATGATCTCTATTTAACTAAACAATAATGCATATACCAGATTTCTTCTTTAATTTGGTCTATGATGCAGAATATGATATTATTGATAGCATCTCTTACATATACTGTTTGACCATCTTTTACTGTTGCCGTAGGTGTTTGGGATTTGGGTTAAATTTGATTTTGTTACTATATAATAGTATTCATTCCATATTGCTAACTTCATACTATTCTAATATTTTAAAAGTTTTCTGCTTTTTTAACCTATTGATACTGCTCTTCCTATTTGCTCTCTCTCTATTCTCTCTCTGTTTGATGAAGACTTCTCTAACTGCTGCCTCCCCGTTTTTTTGTTCTTTTTTTTTTTTGACACATTCCCAAACATCTTACTTGACAGCTATTAAAGATGCTGTTGAATTGTATTATGACTATCATTAATAGATGCTATTACTGAGATCTGAGCCTAATATATAATATTTTTTTAAAAAAATTATGTTGGTTTTTTAATAATATATATGTATATATGTATGTATTTGGTTATATATTTAGATTACTTATATAATCAAGCACAATACACATTTACCATTCTGTTATTTCATTATCTTTTATTATTATCATTATTCCAAGTTAATGTGTTGTTTTATACTTGGATTTTTTCCTCCGTTTTTTTTCCCCCTATTATCCGAGGAGATTTTTTTTTTCAGTGTATTGTTGTAATATTTAAATTTCGTTTAAGATTTTTTGTATTTAAATAATTTTATCATTAGAAATTATTGTAAATTTATTTGTATGGTTTAGGTTTTTTTATTATGTAATTCCATAATTGTTATTTGTATCAGTAAATTTTTTTTCCATGTATAATAATTGATGCTTAATTAGCATTGACTTAATTTATCCATGATTTAATTAGATTAATGCAAATTTTTCTTAAAGCCAATAAATCTATCACAAAAAAATAGAGATCTCTGAGAAGAAAAAAAACCACAAAATGGATGTTGTGCTATATGACAGTTTAGTGAATTAGGTTTTTGTAATAATGTCCATTGAATTTTTTATTAAGTATAAATTGATATTTTGTTTAGGAACATAACTAAACATAATTTATTCATAATTTCATCAAATAAATCTAAGTTCTCATGAACAAACTTAAAAAGTTACATTTTGATAAATTGTTCTCCATTACCAACAACTCAATTTTGAGGGAAAAATTTTCCCCCACCCATACGAAATAATATGGTTAAGATAAACCATAAAATGTTTATAATTAAAATATATAATTTAAGAAAGTTAAAATAATTTTCTCCAATTATTTTTAAACACATAATATAACACTACATGAATATAACAATATATAAAAATTACTGAATACACAATTAATAAAAATTTGGATCAAATATTAATAAACATATAAAAATTACAGAATACTCAATTGAAAAAAATTTACTGAGCCAAAAAAAAAAAAAAAACGGTACTTAACATAATAAAATTTTTTGATTAAACAAGGAAATAAAATTTTTTAATAAAACAATATCATACATATCGAATACAAAAAAACTAAATAAATTAAACTATAAATTAAACAACAATATTTTACTCAATTAATTTTATTTACAATAAAACTCCGTAAATAAAATAATTTCTAGAAATTATAAAACGTTAAATTTTAACAAAATTTACATAAAAAAAATGCTACTAAATTTAGTTATTTAAATTTGAGAATAACATAATTAAATTATATTATCAAAAAATAAATACTAATTAAAATTTTAAATTAAAAAATATCCAATGAAAATTTCTAAATATAAATTTAGAATACGATACGTATATATTAAGCTCTACCCATCTTTTTATTATCTTTTTTTTTTTCCTGCGATAAAATTTTATTACAAACAAAATATATTTATAATAATTGTACTAAAATTATTATAGATATTGTATACAAATTTTTTTTTAAATTCAATTTAGCAAATATGTAATTTATTTTTACATTTATTTATTAAGCAGATTATTGTAAATGTCATATATTAATATTATTCTCCAAAATTACATTCATTAAATATAAAACATAATTTTTTTATTTATAAATGCAATTAGTTTTTCCTATTTTTTTAATTATGTTTATTTAGGTTATTAAATTTTTTTGCTGTTCAATTTTCAAAATTTTTTAATTATTTATCATTTGTAGTCTTTTGTTTTCGATGTATTAATACATTTTATGGCAGTAAAAAAATTTATGATACTAAATGTTTCGTTTCAGTTTTAATATTTAATATTATTATTATATTATTGTTTCTTTTTTATTGGTTCTAACTATGTTGTATGATTTTTTTTATATGGATAATATTTGTCTGTTAATACTATTTTATATTAATGTTTTTATAATTTATATTAAAAAAATGAAATCAAGCAAAATGAAAAGAAAAACGAATAGTAATAACAATTATTTAAAACGTTCAAAATGTAATAAAAAACAAATTTGTATAAATGATAATGAAGCATCCACATCGACAAATACGCATTTTTAAGAAATGAATTTGAAGAATTAAATACAGATTTATCATTGGTGCTCGAAATAGATATATTCAATTATCTTTAGCTCATAACATTGGCGAAGAAACATCAATTTCATCTTCGGCAATCACAACTTACCATCAATTGAAGAAAGTAATTTCTTCATCTTAAATTCTCTTATTTTTTCTTTTCCACTTATAAAATTTATGACAATTTTTTACTAACTATTTTTTTCCTCCTTTTTTTTTCCCCACACAAATTTTTTATACAGATATAAATAATGAATATATTGATATCGGAGATTGTAATTATAAATGTCAATACTGTGCAGTATTATTTTGGAAAAATGAACAAACGCAAAATACATATCCACCAAAATTTTCTTTATGCTGTCAAAATGGAAAAATTATAATACCTTTAACAAAAAAAACACCACAATTTTAGACGAACTTTTAAATTATTATGGAGGACCCTTAAGTGCAAATTTTAAAAAAATATTAGAGTTTATAATTCTATGTTTGCCTTTACTTCATTCGGACAAATATTCAATCAGATATTAATAAGTCATCTGGACATATATTTTCAAAATTAGTGGACAAATTCATCATTTAATTGGATCTTTACTACCATTAATAATAATCATCCAAAATTTACTCAATTATATATTTATGATACATATAATGAAATTCAAAACAGAATAGCAAATTTTCAAATAATAATGATACAAATAATTTAAATGAGATTATCATTAAAAAAATTTAATGATGATGTTAGATGAAACAAATAAATTAGTCAGCTCTTTAGAAACGATAGAGATGTTTATAAAAATAGTGAAATATCATCAATGAAACTAAGATTAATCGGTAGACGACAAGGAGATAGTACACAGTATGATCTTCCAACTTCAACAGATATAGGCGGTTTAATTGTTGGAGACTTTGGTTTATATGAGAACGGTAGAGATATTATTATTCATAGTCAAACTGGAGAATTACAAAGAATTAATAAACTTCATCCATCATATATGACATTACAGTATCCCCTATTATTTCCTTATGGAGAAGATGGATATAGAACTAATATAGGATGGAATCCAAATTTTACTGGCAAACAACCACGTAGAAATCGAATATCAATGAGATCTTTTTATGCATTTCAATTTCAACAACGATTACATGAAGGAAACACATTACTTAGAGCTGGACGACTTTTTCAACAATATATTGTAGATAGTTATGCTTCTATTGAAGAAGATCGTTTAGATTATGTTAGACAAAATCAAAATAATTTAAGATCTGAAATTTATAAAGGTATCCAAGATGCTATAATTAGAGGTGATACAAATGCGGAAGCTATAGGAAAAAGAATTATTTTACCATCTTCTTACACTGGAAGTCCAAGATATATGATTCAAAATTATCAAGATGCAATGGCGATTTGTAGACATTATGGAAATCCTGATATATTTTTGACATTTACATGTAATCCCAAATAGCCAGAAATCAAAAGAAATTTAAATATAATTCCAGGACAAAAATCTGAAGACAGACCAGATATTATAAGTCGAATATTTAAGATAAAATTAAATCATCTATTAACTACAATAAAATCAGCGATATTTTTGGAACTATAATAGCAGTGAGTTAATTTATATAAAAAAAGCATTAATTATTATTATTATTATTTATTATAATAAATTTAAAAAACTAACATTTTTGTTTTCCCCCCCTTTTTTCCTTCTCTAGATCTATATGTGGTGGAATTTCAAAAACGAGGTTTGCCTTATTGTCATATGCTATTTTGGTTACATCTGAACATAAATATCATAATGCTGCAGAAATAAATAAATTTATTTCAGCTGAAATACCAGATCCAATAAAAGATCCTTTAGTTATAAAATTATAACAAATATATGATACATGGACCATGTGGATATGCCAAAACAAATGCACCATGTATGAAAAACTCAAAATGTTCAAAAAAATTCCCAAAACAAATAAAAAATGAAACAACTATAGAAGAAAACGATTTAGTTATTTATCGTCGTAGAGATACAGAATTTAATGTTATAAAAGAAGTATTAAACTTGATAATAGATACGTTGTCCATATAATCGAACATTATGTTTAAAATATAGTGCTCACATTAATGTTGAAATATGTTCTCAATCTATGTTAATTAAATATTTATTTAAATATCTAACAAAAGGTCCAGATAGAATACGAGCTATTATTGAAGATAATGTTATTACTGAAAATAATCAAACAACAATTTATAAAGAGGTCGATGAAATAAAAACTTATCTTAACTGTCGATATATCACACCTTATGAAGCAATTTGGAGAATATTTGAATATCCAATCCATTATAGAAATCCAGTGTTCAACGACTTTCTATTCATTTATCAAATATGCAAAACGTCACATTTAATAAAAATCAACAACTTTAAAATATAATACGTCAACCACAAATTCAAAAAACTACATTAAAGAATGGATGGAAATTAATAAAACTAACAAAAATGCTAAGAACTTACTTATACAGAATTCCCAACAAAATGGGTATGGAATAAGAAAAATAAAGCTTGGACTCCTAGACAAAATGGTCATACTATAGGAAGAACATTTTATATTCATCCAGGTTCAGGTGAATTGTATTACTTAAAATTATTATTAAATCATCAAAAAGGAGCGACAAGTTTGAATCACTTAGAACAATAAATGATATAATTTATCCCACAAATCAAATGGCTTGCTATGCATTAGGTTTATTAGGAGATGATAAAGAATGGAATGAATCAATAAAAGAAGCCTCATTTTGGTCAACATCTGTTCAACTTCGCCAACTCTTTACTATTATATTATTATTTTGTAATATTTCTGATCCAATAGAATTTCTTAAAAAGCATTGGAAATTAATGTGTGAAGATATTTTATACAAAATAAGACAATTATTTAATAATCCAAATTTTGAAATTCCAGAAAACGAATTATATAATTATGTATTATATGAATTAGAAAATTATTAAATTTAAATTCATCTTCCTTATCACATTATAATCTTCCACTTCCAACTGGATCGTTAATTGAATATTTGAATAATAATCTTTAAGAGAAGAACTCAATTATGATATATATAAATTAAAAGAAGAAATATCAAATTTGTACAAAATTTAAATGAAGAACAATATTTTATTTACAATGAAATTTTGCAAGCAATTAAAAATAAACATAATAATCTATTTTTTATATATGGTTATGGAGGTACAGGAAAAACATACTTATGGAATACTATTATTAGTAAAATTATATCAAACGGTGAAATAGTATTAGTGTAGCATCATCTGGAATAGTATCATTGTTGTTACCAAAAGGTCGAATGCACATTCAAGATTTCATATACCTCTTTCAATTGATGAATTCTCAACATGCCAAATAAAAAAATCTACTCAATTAGCAAAATTAATTGAAAAAAACAACATTAATTTTATGGGATGAAGCACCTATGACTAATAAATATTGTTTGAATTTTTAGACAAAACAATGCAGGACGTAAAAAATAATTTTAATCATCCTTTGGAGGAATGACAGTTATTTTAGGTGGTGATTTTAGACAAATATTACCTGTTGTTCCAAATGGCACAAAAGAAATATTATTGATGTAACTATTAATAATTCTATCTTTGGCCATATTTCGTATACTTACTTTAACAGAAAATATGCGATTAAAAAGAAATAATTACTCTATTGAAGAACAATGGAAATTACTAATTTTTCAGAATGGATTTTAATATTGGCGATGGAAAACAGATGGAATAAAAGATCCAGAAATGAAGATGCTACCTGGATTAAAATACCTAATAAATTTTTATTACAATATAATACAAATTCTATTGAACAATCTCTACAATAATATACGATAATTTTCATAATAAATTTGAAGATATTAATTATTTAAAACAACGTGCGATTGTTACACCTAAAAATAAAACAACTGATGAAATAAACAAATATATATTATCATTGGTACCTACAGACACAAAATTTATTACAGTTGTGATACTATTCTTTCATCATCTGAAAATCTCAAAGAATTGAATCTTTTATATCCTCCTGAATTTTTCACACTCTTAATTTCAATGGTTTACCACCAATGAATAAAACTTAAGATTGGATTCTGTTATGTTAATGCGAAATCTTAATCAATCAATGGGTTTATGTAATGGTACTAGAATGATTATTACACAATTAACAAATAGATTGTTGAAGGACGCATATTAACTCCAATGATACAATGAAAAAGTTACATACCAGAATAGAAATGAAGTTCGTGAATCAAATGGCCTTTACTTTAAAGAGATGACAATTCCTTTAAAAATTTGTTATGCAATGAAATAAATAAAGTCAAGGTCAATCTCTGAATAAAGTCGGATTATATTAGAAGATGAAATTTTTAGTCACGGTCAAT